>CATIWR010500515.1:0-32377 GCA_949677035.1 Omphalea diandra | reverse complement strand
TATATATATATATATATATATATATATATCATATTGGTATATGAAAAATAAATAAACTTATTGACTACTTACTAAATGAACGGTTCCACTTTTAAGTAATTCAATAAAATGTAGCATTGAGTAGCCTTATATTCTTGCTTTGTCATGAATCTTATTTTTCTCTTTACAAATGCACGATTGGGATGTTTAAATACCGAAAGATTCCCTTCATGTTCTTTCCTTATATCTAGAGAATCGTCATCATTGCGAGGTACTTTCTAATGCCTCATGCTCACATGATCCTCAAAGTAGTGTGAACAAAATAATGACACTTCTTTCACTAAATATGCATTGCATATTGAACCTTCTGGATTTATTTCTCACATTGTTTTTCATCCTTCAAATGTACCTATGGCATTAATTGATACATATAAGATAGTTTATCTACACAAATTGGAACAAAACATGACATTGGATGACAACTATTAATTACCTCTCAAAAAGACAATGATAGTTCTTTATTTTTAGTATTTTTAAGGTTAGTTTTATTATTAATTGAGTATAATTTAAAGAAAAATATTATATAATGTCTCACTTTTGGCTTGTATTTTGTGATTTTATAGGAAATCCTGAAAATTGGAGCTGATTGATGAATTATGAGAGTTTTCTAGGTGAAATTATGAAGTTTCAAAAATTTAGGGACCGAACAAAAATTTGATAGTTTAGGGACCAGTTCTAATATTTTTTCAGACAGAATTTTAGTCCCTTCCTCATACAATTTAGGAAGAGTCCATGCAGTATAGGAAGAGTTCATGTAATATATTTGGGAAGCACTAGGTCCTATTCAAAAGAAGAGAGTTTATTATTAGTTTTTCCTAATTGATAGAGGATGATATTTTTCATATTTTGAGGGAAAACTAAGAGGAGTATAAATAGGAGGAGAAGTCTTAGAAAAAAAATATTTTGTTTATTTTACTTTTCTAGAAAGAAGCTTTTGTTTATTTTTATTTTTTTGGAGAAGGAGTTGTCCACAGGAGGAGAATTATTAGCCATCCATCAAGATTGAAGAAAATAAAAGGCTACAAGAGTTCTATCACGAAAATTTTTCTATTTTATTTTCTTTTTATGTTGATATTAGCTAGTAATTTCATTATGAGCTAAATTAGTTAGGCACTTGGGTATGATGAACCTTAAAATGAGTTTTGAATTGTGATTTTCTTTAGATAATACAATCTCTTCATTATTTTATGGAATTCAATTGTGTTTGCTCTTTATCCCATTGACTTGATATGTTCGAAATATTGATTTTTGTTTTATAATTCTTTAAACTTAGATTGAGAAATCAAGTTATTGAATAGATTTAGTACAATTGAAATGAGTTGCATGTACCCCTAGAGACAGGATAACATAAATCTTCTAGATTAGGGTCAAACATAATAGTGAAATTCAAGAAACTATAATGCAATTTTAGGAATTTTGATTAGAAAGATATTTCAATTAACCAACCTAGGATTAGATGTTAATTATCTTAAGAAGGATTTTAACATATTAAAGGGATTTCCATGGTTCCATATATATTGAATTAGATTGTATTATTGTAAAATTAATTTCTTAACAAGTCTTAGAGGGATCCATTACTTAAGTGTCGTTTGTCATATTAGTCATTGTTTTCCACTCTCTAGTTCATATTTTCATCATTCTAATTTCTTAAGTTATTTTATTTTAATTTTTAATTAGTTAATTAATTCACTTAAATTTACCGATTAAATAATAGAGAAAGAGCTAATACTAGTACTTTTAGTTCTTAAGGGATCAACATTCGATATTCCTACGTTATACTATACTCGATAGGTGCACTTGTACATTCGATCTATAGGTGTTGGTCTTGGATCGTATCAGATATATCCATCAATATTGCACTGGACTGACTATCCTTGCTTCATAAACCAAATGAATTGGAAGATGTTCTAGTGAGTTAAAGAAGCTTGGAAGAAATATATGCTCCAACTTACAAAGAATGATAGAAATCTTTTCCTCAAATTGTATCATATCCATAGTGCTTATGACAGTAATAGTTAGATCCTAAAAAAAGAGGCTCAATTCAGTTAACACCTTCCACACATTGTCGGATAGTAGTTCACGAAATGTAATTGGTATTTATCACTGCATGAGCACATGACAATGATGTCTTTTAATCTCTAACAACTTCAGTTTTTTCATGTCTACACATTTAGTCATATTGGACATATATCCATCTAGAAATCTGAGATGTTTTAACCATTCACACAAGACTTCTTTCACCCCTTTGTCCAACATATAATAAGCTTTAGGGTATTTTTTCATTCCCACACTCTATTCAAATTCAGGTCGACAAAAATATTGATGCAACTCCTATCAAGATTTAATTATGTCTTTTATTTTTCCTTCCACATTCATGATAGTGTTAATCACATTATCGAAAATATTCTTCTCAATGTGTATGACATCCAAGTTATGTCAAATCAAATTTATACTCTAATACGACAAATCCCAAAAGATGTTTCTTTTTCTCTACATATTTGACCATTGATCTCATCAACATCCAATTAAGTGACCTTTTTAAAACCCAACTAATCTATCTCATTCAATATCTAAACTCCAGATCTAATAAGTAGCAGACCTATGGTCACTATTCTATTCTTAATGAATGATGTTTTGTTCCTTTGAAATGGATGATTTTGGATAAAAACTTTCTATAGTTGTCAAATCACAACTTTTTTTTACTCCGTGTCAAAATTATCCATACAATATGGACAAACTAACCTTCTAGTAGTACTTCACTCTGACAACATCATATATACTGAAAAATCACTTATGGTTTATATAAAAGCAACCCACATCTGAAAATTTTATTTCTTTGAAATATCATATATCTACACACCCTCATTCCATAAGTGTTTGAGTTTCACAATAAATGGCTATAAAAACACATCCAATTTATCCTTAGGGTTTTTGGGCCTAAATACTAACATCGATAATAACATATAAGCATCCTTCATACATAACTAAGGTTGCAAATTATACAGTGTGATAATTATGGGCCATGAAGAATATTTGTTATCTCGATTTACCAAATGGTTAAAACCTATCTATGCAAGACCTAATTGAACATTTTCACTTTCAATTACAAAATATGGATGTGTTTGATTAAAATGCTTCCTAATAGGAGAATTTGAGTAATGACACATGACATCCTCTTCATTCTCATGCTCAACATGTTAATGATTTTCACAACCGTTATCTTTGATGCATACAATCTTTGCAATGAGGGGTTAGAGAAAAAAAAATACATCTCCTTATAAGGAATAAGAGTTTTGCATCATTTACCACCTTCGCTATGAGGCCTTGTATACCAAGCATGACCATAAAACTTGTAACTAGTCAATTCACTATCTTTACCCTAGTATATCATGTAGCCATTATTACAATAATGAATCTTTTCAATCCAAGCCCCATACCTTGAACTAATTTCTTAGTGTTGTAGAAGTTATCAAGTACCAAACTATTATTCGATAATGTAGAAGTTATTAGATACCAAACTATTATCTGTGTAATCTCTTTCATTATTCTAACCATGTCATCAAAATTTTGTTCTAACATATGGTGTTACAATTTCATATGTATCAATTAAGCAATAAGCAATAACTATGAATGCCTTGTATAACCTGAGAACAAGTGCGCATCTACAGCCTAAAGCATGTTGTAAAACTTTTAAACCTCAAGAGTTGGTGATTCCTCCATCTCATTTAGATCAAAATCAAGGCCTGTAGAATATGGATTTGATGATTCTAAATATCTACTATAATAGTTTGTTCGTAGACATCATATGCATATTAGTTCAAGTTATCACCCTCAACAATTTATCTATGTAGAGTCCAAGTATAATAATATGACACAAAACCATTTTTTGCATAGAAGCATCTTAATAGTATCCACTTCAAGAAAGATACAGGTCTGCCACTTTAGATGGTTACATGGACATCTAATCCTATTTCTACCATTCATTTTTGGATGACTACATGTAAATTCCATAAACTATTTCATCCCATTCATGAAGTCTAGATTTAGAAGACCATCAATAAGACATCTATACATCTATTGTGGATCAAGTCTCATTTTTACTTCTTATGATAAATACAAACAACAATATATTTAACTTAATTTTGTTTTATAAAATGATTATAACTCGTTATACCTCCATTTATAATTTAATAGGTGGGAACTTACTCATTTAGAAGTGCAACATCTTTATGGCTACATACAAACGTTGTATATTCATACATATGTAGAAATTATGGCAGCATCTCCTTACATTTCTCCAAATGCATAATATAAAATAAGTACTCATTTATACGACTTGCACCTATTTAGTCTCATCATATGAATAAGCAATAATTTCATTATGCATCTAGAGAACAAGTAGGAGATATTATCGATTCTCTACATATTAATGAAAACACTTGCATCTATCCTATTCATATATAAATGTTGTCTTTCTAAACTGTCCAACTTAGACAATTCAGTGTTATCTTACTATACCCAAAGGGATAAACACCAAACAAAATTCTAAGGTTTAAGCAACAAGTAAGTGTATATTTATGAATATATACTTAATAGTGTCAAACATTCAACTTGTAGTTTTCAAAACATGTGACAACCATTAAACTAAATCAACATGTGATAATCATTAATCTAGATTAATGTGATAATCGTTAAACAAAATCAAAAAGAAAAGACCAACAATTACTCCTAAAAGCTATTAAGCACATGGGTGATCCTTAAATACAAAAAGAATACCTTAAAAGACTCCTAAAGTCTTTGGAAGAAGAACCTAAACCTAAACCCTAATTATTACTTTCTATAAGCACCAACATCTATGACCTTACAACCATTCTTAACAAAGAAAAGCAAAAACCCAAAACAACCTTACAACCATTCAAAACTTAGAAGCCAAAATCAAAACCGTTAAAGTTGAGCTAAAACAGCTCAAATAAAAACACAAAATAAAAATAAAACTCATACAAAGCCTAAAGTCTAATTATGACCCTAAAGAAAACTATGAACAACATAGAAAATTTTGAAAAAGCCCAAGAAGACTTTCTTTGCTTCTTAAGAGAAATTATTTCTAAAAAATACCTCATCAAAATTACAATAGCCTTCTTAGATAATTTTTAAATTTAATGTTACAACCTTATTTAATACTATAACATATTTAAGTTGTATCAAGGTAGACATAGTTCTAGATAAATTTACATAAACATACAAAAGAAAAACTTTCAGCAGTTAACGACTCCAAAATGAAGATTATTTTTAATATTAATAAAAACAATGCTATAAGGACTCCTTTTGTTATGGTAAAAAATACGCATTATTCCATTATTTTAGGAGCACCCTTTATATATGTTATAACTCCATGCAAAGTTGGTTATAATCACATCTCCTTCAAAATAAAAAATACTAAACTCATTTTTCTTTTTATTGAAAAACCAAAAATTGGGAATCTCAAACTCATGAAAGTCTATTGTGTTTATAATTTTTCAAATAAATACCCTGATAAGGACAAAACAAATACAACTTCTTCATTTGAAACAAAATGTCTCTTCACAAAATAAAAAAAGGCAATTACAATTCAACCATGTACAAGAAAAAATTTTATCATTTCAAAAGCAAATTGAAGATGAAATTTATGATACGCTTAATGCCTTCTGGGATAAAAAAAAAAACATCTAATAAATCTCCTTTATGAGAATGGATTTGTTGATAGGCAAATCCCAACCAAAGCTAGACCCACCTAAATGAATATCGAATTAGAACAATTTTGCAAAATAGAAATATAAGAGTTAAATCAAAAGTTCTAATTTTAAAATATTGGTCACCTTGGTCCTCTGCAACCTTCTATATTAATAAATAATTAGAAATTGAAAGAGAAATCCTAAGGCTTATGATCAACTAAAAACCCCTAAACAAAGCTTTAAAATGGATTAGATATCCTATTCTTAGCAAAAAGGACTTGCTCTAAAAAACTCCACTATGCCTTTATATTTTCAAAGCTTGATATGAAATCTGGATTTCGGCATATACAAATACATTTAAAAGGCAGCTATAAAATTGCATTCATTATTCCTAAGGCAATATGAGTGGAATGCCATACCTTTTGGCTTGAAAAATGCACCCTTGAAGTTTTAGAGGATTATGAATGATATTTACAATCATATCTCCCAATTATGCATAAATTGACACTTGAAACACCTCAAAACCTTCTTATGCATTACAAAAAAGAATGGTTTAGTGATGTCAAATCCAAAATCTCCCTTTTCCAAACTCAAGTTAAATTCTTTGGCCATTACATAGAATAGGGAACCATAACACAAATTGAAAGGTCTCTCTCTTTTAGGAATAAATTCCTATTTAAAATCATAGATAAAACCCAACTACAAAGCTTTCTAGATAGCCTCAATTATGTATTAGACTTTTGTCCAAACATAAATCATCTAGCAAGACCATTACAAGATAGGCTAAAAAAGAAACTGGTTCCTTGGACTGACCAACATTCTGAAGTAGTAAGAGAAATTAAAGGTAAGTCTTATAAATTCCATGCCTACATTTAGCAGACCCTTTAGCCTCCAAGATACGAAAACAAATGCCTCTGAATTAGGATACTAAAATAGGTTCAAAATGGGGAAGAGAAAATTGTACAATTTACTTTAGGAAATTGGAATGATTGCTAGAAAAATTATTCTAAAATTATAAAACAAATCCTTTCAATTGTTTTATGCATTATAAAGTTTCAAAATGATCTTTTAAATAAAAAATTCCTTACTCATATCAGTTGTAAATTTGCAAAAGAAGTAGTATAAAATGATGTTCAAAATATTATAACAAAGTATATTTTTGCCAGATGGTAAGCAATCCTTTATATATTTGATTTTGATACTGGATTTATTAAAGGAGATACAAACTTTATACAAGATTTTTTTAACCCATGAATTTCTTCAAAACAGGCCATAATGCCTTTTGGCAAGTCCAAAGACAAAGGCAAAGCCTTAGCACAAACTAATATAAAGTCTATATCAGCCCAAACCATAAAAATCTTGGATTGATATGGTCCAAGAAGAAGAGCAAAGTGAGGCCCAGTCCTTACAAAAACAATTACAAGTCCAACAATGGGTGGAATCCTTAACCTAATCTCCATAATTACTTTTGGCCTTACAAAGTTTGTCACACGCCTCACAAGCCTACAAAGATAAAGTTTCTGAACTCATTTTTATAAAACTTGAGTTGGGATCTTCTTCTCAAAAAATCCTATCTCAAAATTTGATTTTTACAAAACTTGAGGTAGGTCTTTTCTTTAAAAAAATCTCTATCTCAAAATCATTACAAAAAAAATTCTTCAAACTATTTTATCTAAAACAAAGATTACAAAACCAAAATATTTACATAAAAAGCATTTTCAAAATATTTTGACCATGGAAGAAGATTTCATGCATTCAAACCTTTTGCGATAGCTAAAAATATTTTTCTAAAAGGATGGTTTTACAAACAGTGGAATTTGAGTAAAACTCAATCCTATTACATGGCAATCCTCGAAATCATAGGTTCGATTAAATTCAAATATTTTTACCTAGATAAAAGCCATAATGAACTTGTTTTTTCCACATGCACCATATAAAAGATTACTTACCCTTTTGATTAGGGAAAAGACCTTTCTTCACGAAAACCTTTCCTAATCAATTTCCAAACCAAAATAAACCATTGTCGCACCTTTTCTTATTGGGATTATCATTAAGCATGGTTTGATACCTTCCTCCTACAAAACCCCAAAGATAGCTATTCATGGCTAATATAGTTTGATATTAAAATCAAAATCACCTGCATTCCTTATTGGTTTATTCAATAGTGGGATTACAATGGGGCAATACCCCCAATTATTGACTCCAAAAGTTCACACATGCTTTGAAATGTTTAAGGAACATTACAAATCTTTAGAGATAGGAAAGAGATTCTCTCTATTACTACTTTTCTATTCAAAATTTTTCTTACCTTGGGGTTTTGCATGGTATTTTGAATACAATTAGCAAGATACGATGGTAATCTTAATAAAAAAATATAAAGTAACATGATGGGACTGTTGTCATAATTGGATCTCTAAAACTGTTGTTTTGAAATAGTTAGACAAAAATGAATACTTTCACAACGCAACAAAGTCTAGGTCCAAGCTAAAGGTTAAACTTTTTAGCTTAAAAATCTCATGCCCATGTCTTTTTAGCAATAACAAAGTTGTAGGAAAATTACTTCTCCATTATTAGACAATTATTAGAAAGCAATTCTACAAACTCACAGATGACACTTATAAATGCTGAGTCAGACTCAAAAGAACCTATCATAAACCTTAGAAATGATAATAAGGATTACTGCTTTAATATCTTTACACATGTAAAGTAAAAAAAAAAAAATTATAAAGCACAAACAAACAACTGCCAATGAACTCATGTGAAAACTTTACCTCTATTAAAAGACCCATGTGACTATTATTGAATCCACTTACTTTCCTTTGTCAGCTAGTTCAAGTGATTCTAAAATCAAAAGGCATATTCATCATATGTTGTTCTTCAAAAATTTACAACTTTGTCATCCATCTCCTTCATAAAAAGAAAGCTCCTCCACTTTCAAGAGCAAAGCCTTAAAAGAGAAATAGATCTAGAAAGAAACTCATATGTTGAGTACCTATAACTTTCCAATTGTATTAGCACCTTTAGCTATAAAACTCTCTGTAGCCTACCTACAAATCTATACAAATTTGTATCCTTTTACAATTCTGCAAATTGTTTCATTTTAATACAAAAGGTATTATTTCATATTTTCAAGACATTTTCTTTGCATCATTTATTTTAAATATACTTAATGTTTGCCCTTAAATGTATCATGCACATTATAAAGTGTGTTGTGCGTTAAGCATTCATAATATTTTCACTATATAAAACATAAAAATATCTAAACTACGTGTATAATTTTATCAATGCACCGTGATTTTCAACATGAAAAGGACATATACTGAAGATTTTGGGTTGATTCCTTGGACTCTATTTATCCTCCCTAATCATTTAGAAGAAATCAATAAATAAATGGATAAAAGTATTATATATTTTACAATGAAAAATCAATGTGATGTAGGCATATAAATAAATAAATTAGCATTTATATAGGATGCTCTTTCTTTTATAACAAATGTTGTACTTGAATTAATTCCATTAAAGAATTAAAAAAAGAAAAATGGAGGAATTGAAATGTGATTTGACTTTCATATTTAGTTATTTTTATTTTTAAGTATAAATATATTTAAATTAATTCTGTTAAAAAATTAAAAAAGAAAATAGAAGAATAAAAATGAGATTTGATTCTGGTATTTATTGTTATTTTTATATTTTAATGCATATATTTTATTCTTATATTTTCATATTGTAATATCGTCAAAATTTATATATAAATAAAATAAACCATATCAAAAAAAAAAAAAAAAAAAGAATTTAAACCACAGAACGAGCACATAAGAGAGTGACGAAGTTTCTGCCGCAAACAGAAGTACGGATTTGTGAACATGCGATAGCAATGGCGCAGGTTCTTAACCTAAACTCTTCCGTTTCCTGGCCCCGACCGGAATCAAATGGTCTCCGGTTCCACAAAAGCACGACCCACGAGCAGAATGGGAAGCAAAGTTGGATTGCTCTGCAACAAGAACTGAAATGCGATGGCAAATTTACTTACCTTTTCTCAGGCGGCAGCAGCAGCAGCAGCAGAGAGGTACTAAAAGCTTTTGCCTCTTGCAATTTTGGTTATTTGAGAATTTCGTTTTATTGGTTGGAGCTGGAAATTTTGATTTGATGGTATATTGGCGGTGTCGAGTAGTCAGGTCTAGTTTATTTTGTTTGGTAATGGAAATTCTCATCCTCAGTTTTCGCCAAAAAGTATATGTCCATAGAAGTTTAGATTCTTCAGCATGTGGATTGCAATTATTATGGATGTTGAGTTGAGTTCTAGAGTTAAGAATTTTCCCAAGAATGAGACCACCAAGTGTTTCACAAAGCTCACGTAACTTGTGCGTATAATTGGAAATGAAAGGAACTTTGGCTAAGTTGGCAATAGTTATCTGTGGCAACTAAATTCTTTAATCAGGCAATCATCTGAAGTTGGAGCCTTTATAATCTTGTTCAGGTTCTGCACTAGTACATACAGTTAGTTCTGATTTATCAAAATCACAGCAAGCTTCTCATTGCCAGTCTTTTCATTGTCCTGGAAAAGTAATTTTCGGCCTTACAGTTTGTTTCAACAACTTTCTTGTAATGAACATGAAGATGAGTTAGGAAAGTTGTTAAAGTGTGAAGCGGCTAGTTGTTTTCAATGGAAGGATACGGTACTTTTTCACTTTTTCCACCAAGTGAATTTGTTCCTTCATCTGTTTAAGGAAATGTTGCTAGGTAGGGATGAGCAAAAACCGGACCGAACAGGAAAAACCAACCGAACCGAGTTGGTTCGGTTTAGTTTGATCTTTTAATAAAATCGGTTTGTTCGGTTTGATCTTTTAAAAAATTCGGTTTTCGGTTCAGTTTTTAGTAGAAAACCAAAAAAATCGAATTAACCGAAGTAATAAATAAATCAAATTAATTTGAATCGAACTATATTCAAATACATGTAATTTAATTGAAACAAACCGAAACGAACCAAACTTTTATAAGATCGGTTCGGTTTGATTTATAGACACATAAATTTTGGTTTAATCGGTTCGGTTAATTCGGTTTTTCAAAAATTTCGGTTTGGTTCAGTTATAAATATAAAAAATTCAGTTTATTAAAATTTGGCAAAAAACCGAACCAAACCAACCGAACCGCCCGTTTGCTCACCCCTATTGCTAGGTTTCAATTGCACGAGTTTTTCAAGAGAGGGAAAATTGATGAACTATCTGTATTTGGCTATAAAAAGTTATTTCTCCTTGTAAATCTAAGAGAAAGTTTTGGTCTTTCTACTATAGTTTGTATTGCTAAGGATGTTACATGTTTTCTAGTTAGTATTTTGTCCTATCTCATAGCTAGCAATTTGGTTGCTTTCTGTTTGAGTATTGGTCAAGAATTTCTCCAGTTTGTAATTGCTAATCCTGATAGAACTTGGAATAGTTGTTAGATTTCCATAAAATTGAGTATCCAAGGTTGCAGCTTCTTCACTCCCCTTTGCTACAAGTTAAAGATATAACAAGCTGATAGCTTAGAGGTGTCTTACTGATGTAGGACAGCTTGTATATAGGCTATGAACAGTACCTATAAACAGTAATGATGAAGAGTATCTGTGAATAGTAACATGAGCAGTGGCAGCAAATAACAATGGAAATTGTAGGTAGAAATTTAGGGGTTTGGAAATCACTCCCAAGGTTCTAAGGGAGTCACATCCTAGAAAATCAAATTGAATCATGTAATTCTAGAGCAACAATTATTAGAAAACTTTTTATTGATTGAACCATATGCAAACTCATTAGAAAGCCTAAATATTTATGGAAAAACTGTAAGACATTGATTAATCCTAGTCCTTTAAGATTCAAATACATTTTATATTAATCCTTTAAGGATTTGAACTCATAAAACAAATAATGACTAATACTAACTATGAAATACTAAACCAATAAAAACTTCTAAATCAGACTTAAAATAAAATAAAGACTCTTAATGAAATTTAGACTCCTATTTCATCATGTTGGAAATTACAGAAATACTCTTTTGAGTATTGAAATTGTGAATATTAGACCAAAATTCTAAATTTCTTTATTCTTTTGAATTTTGTTTTTCTTGATATTTTCCTTGCCCTCATCATTTTGAAATGCCTAAGAAGCAAAAACGATAATGTGTTGATCTTCCATTCCACCTTCTTGATTTTTAGTAGCAAATGAAATACTTTAAACCTCCCTTTGAACTCAAATATGAACTCATTGGGAATAACAAAGTCCACTTTTTGACCACTAGTAATTGGCAGCACAAATTCACCATTTTGAGCATCTTTCGTTGGTAGAAAGACAAATTCGACTACTTTTTCCTCTTCTGCATGTTGATAATCATCTTTCAAAGGCTCTACTTGTTGCCGCTTTTCTAATTCTTCCTTTGCTTCAATTGGTTCTTCATGTTCAACCTCTTGCATGCGAGTTTTGGTGCAGGTTCCGATGTTTAAGGTTCTGTGGTTTCAGGATTGATTTTGTGCCCCTTTTCCATGTCGATCAACTTGTTGCATGGCCGTTTTTAATAGCTGCAATGGTTGTTTTGCCACTTTTGCTTGTTGAGGAAGTGTCTCTAGTTGTTTAACAGGCTTTACCACTTGCTGTCTTGAAATTTCTGCACGTAAATCTAGCTTTGAAACTTCTAGTTGCATGTTTTGAAGCTTTGCCTCATAAAATTGTAAATTTGCAAAAATTTTCTTGTTGCTGGTTTTGGTTCATTGGCTGAAGTTGTTCTCTTGCAGCCAGTGCTTGTGGGAGAGTTTGATTATTTGCAACTTCAATCGTTTGAGTTCTAGAGTTTGTAGGAAATGTCTTAAACAACTCTTCTCTTTCATTGTTTTCATCTAGCATCCAACAAATTCAACTCCTTATATAATTCATTGCACAAAGTTAGTGATGCTTGTTTCATGATCTTTTTTAACGGACTTGAACTTTTGTTGAAAAGATGTAAATTTTGAAGATAACTCTGTGTTTATCACCATTATTGATGAAAATTTAGCAACCAGCTTCAAGGATCTTGAAGCTCTGATACCAAACTGCTATAGGACAGTTTGTAGCTAGGTTGTGAACAGTATCATAAACAGTACTGTGAACAGTAATCTGAACAGTGTTGATGAATAGTGTCTGTGGACTATAACATGAGCACTGGCAGCGAATAATAACAGAGATTCACTCCCAAGAAATTTGAGGGTTTGGGAATCACTCCCAAGGTTCTAAAGGAGTCGAACCCTAGAAAATTGATTTTCTTTTCGACAAAGAATAAACTTCCATTACTGAAGATGAGGAGATACATCCACTAATAGGAGCCTATTTAAGCTAGGATTACAAGAAAACAATCCTCCAGGATCCCATTGCTGGACATGCTTAGCAATTCAATCTAAAACAAGATTGGCTTTTCTACTAATATGCTTGAGACAACTATTAGACACAGAACACAAGTCTAGTTGTATCTCCCCAATGATCCTAGCAACTTCCAAAGGAAGAACCTTCTAGTGATTGTTGCAGCATTTCACAATCATCAAAGAATCAGATTCAGATATTACATTACGAAGGTACCTATTCTTTGTGAATCTGATCACCTCCCTCATAGCGAGAGCTTCAGCTACCAATGGAGATCTACAATGGTAAACTGAGAACCAATATGCTTCACCTCACCACTATCATTCCTACAAACGAACACTGTCATGGCCTGTTGGTGCTCCTTTGTGAAAGATGCATCACAATTAATCTTGAGAAAACCACAGGGAGGACAGGACCAGCCCCTCCCAAATTCCTGCCTTCACAATAAGCCCCCAAACGCATGCCCTTTACTTTCAGCTGAACAAACTCCCAAGCTCGAACTGCTGCCTTTTTCGTTTCTTTGGGGTCTATGATTTTATTGTTAAAAGGTAGCTTCGTTCCTCGCCTTCCAAATATGCCAGCAAATCCAAGGTAACAACTCGACTCTTTGATCCTCCCCAACTTCAAAAAAAGAATTTGTTAGTTTCTACCACACCTCTGAGAAGCCATCTTCATCTTTCAAAGTTGCTTCCATCCTCAATCCAACCAAACCCCACACTAGCCTAGCATGGTGGCATCTAAACAGCATATGCACTACTGATTGAGTCCCCCGACCACAAACAACAGTCATTTGAATTGCCAACACCCCTTCTAAATAGATTCCCTTTGACAACCAACGCCTCCTTCGCACACTGCCACAGGAAAGATCTGATTTTTGGCTGTGTATTTCGAAGCCAAATGGATTTCCAAAATTGCTGATCATTAAGGACCTGCTGAGAAGACCAAGCTGTATGTTCCCTGTCCCACCAAAGCCCACGAGCTTCATGGTAACCAGATTTAAATATTCCCCTGATGTCTCAATATGCCAATGGTCTTCTCCTTCCAGAGCTTCCACTAGAATCTGCAAAATTGCTTTGGCCACATTCGCATCAAATAGTTTCTGGACACTACTTTTTTTTTCCAATCCCCCAACACCGCATCCATCAAATCAGCAACCACATAAACTCCAGCCCCCTCAAGTCTCCGAGAAGGAATCCTGAAGTTCTGGAGATCCGGAACCCAGGGATCATCCCAAATAAGAATGCTTTTCCCATTAACCACATTCCATCAAAGCCCTTGTAAAAGGAGATCCCTACCATCCAGCAAACTTGACCAAATCCACGAGGGCTTTAAGGAAGCTAGTGTTTTTAAAACAGACAGCTTTCAACATTTTCCCCTATAAGCCACCTTGGTCATGAATCATCATCCTCCAGCATTGCTTTGCTAGTAAAGCCCGATTAAAACACTTAAGGTCCCTAAAACCTAAACCGCCCTCAAACTTACTTTTCGTTAGGTGCTTCCATCCCATCCAATGAACTCCCCAATGCTCACTTTCTGAAGGCCGCCAAAACTTTGCAATAAGGGAGTGAATGTGATCAAGTAGGGATTGCGAAAGCTTAACAACCGACATGATCAGGACTGGGATAGCCTGAATAACGGCTTTGATCATCGTTTCTCTACCAGCTTTCAATATCAATTTGCTTTTGCACAATAGAAAGATCTATTGTATTTGATTAAGGATAGAATTCACCATTTGTGTTCTGGTCTTCATCCATTCAGTAGGGGTGCCAAGGTACCTCTTAAAAGATGCAGCTTCAGGGATATTAAGGACCAAGCACCACCCTTTTCACCTCATGAGGGGTGTTAAACATCAAAAAGGACCTCTGACTTTGCCGAATTAATTCGCTGCCCTGTAGCAAGTGAATACTGGTTAAGAATTATCATCAGCTCCGAAGCTTCTTTCTTTGTTGTTTGAGCAAACAACAAAATATCATCTGCAAACAGTATACAGGTTAAGGTAGGACAATTTCTATTAATTTTATAGCCCTTGACTAGTCCCCTTTGTACTGCCCCATTTAAGCCCCTATAAAGCACATTAGAAACAAGGATAAAAGAGGTAAGGAGAAAGGGGATCTCCTTGCCTCAATCCTTTAGAGAGCCTAAAAGATTTAGAGGAATTACCATTGATGAGAATGTGGAATTTTACTGTAGTGACGCAGGCCATCAACATCCGGATCCACCTATCATTGAATCCCAACTTTTCCAACAGGAGCTTTAGGAAACTCAAAATTCACCCTGTTGTAGGCTTTTAACACATCCAATTTTATAGCCTTAGCTCCTTTATTAGATTGCTTGTGCCATTTCAAATTGTTAGGGACTTCGTGGGCTATTATAATGTTGTCCTGAATACACCTCTGAGCCACAAAAGTAGATTGATGGATCGTTATTAGATCATTAAGCCACACTGTTAAACCAAGGCCTTTGAGATAATTTTATACAGTAGATTGATGGATCGTTATTAGATCATTAAGCCACACTGTTCACCAAGACCTTTGAGATAATTTTATACAAGTAATTGCAGCAATTGATTGGATGGAAAAGACTCTGGATTCTAGACCTTCGGAATCAGGGAAATGCTGTTATAATTTAAGTCCTTAGGCATACGTTGAGTAGACAAGAACTGATTCACCATATTCATCACTTCCAATTTAACTATGTCCCAGTTATGTTGATAAAATGAGCCCGTCATACCGTCTGGACCCAATGCTTTATCGCCCCCCATCTCAAAAGTTGCGCATTCTACTTATTCCATTGAGATTGCTTGTTTAAGGTTTCTATCCATAGCTTTTGAAACCAGCCTGGGAACCCATTATAGAATCTCATCAGTTGCTACCATCTTTTCTTTTTTGTATAAATCCTTAAAAAGTTTAACAGCTTTCGATTTAACTATCAAGCTCTCTAGCCATATTCATCACTTTTGATTTAACTATGCTCCAGTTATGTTGATAAAACGATCCCACTATACCGTTTGGACCAGGTGATCTATTGGCCCCCGTCTCGAAAGCTTCCTGTTCTACTTCTTCAATTGAGATTGTTTGTTAAAGCTCTCTATCCATAGCTTCTGAAACCAACCTGGGAACCCATTTTAGAACCTCATCAGCTGCTACCATCTTTTTTTTTTTCTTTTTGGTACAAATCCTTAAAAAATTTAACAGCTGTTGATTCTATATTCTCAGCACCAGGTACCCACAAACCATTGATCCCCTTGATTTTTGACAGCCTATTACTCCTTTGCATAGTAGCTTGGCGAAAAAATCACGTATTTTGGTCCCCAAAATTAATCTAGTTGAGACTAGCTCATTGGTGCCAAAATATTTCTTCCAACTAGAATTCGTGCACCAAACTCCTTAAGCCAACCCGTTTCAAGATCTTGTACCTCCTCAATGCAGTGAGAGTTACGGACTCTAGTTTCTCTAACAACCGTTCTATTTTCAACCTGGAATTGCCAAACTTCGCCTTGCCCCAAGCCACTAGAGCCTTTTTACATTTCTCCAATTTCCCCATGATAGGGAAGTTAGATACCCCCAACGTCTCATCAACCTAGGTGTCTTGAACTACCCTTCCAAAATCCTCAGAACTGAGCCAACGGTTATCCATTCAAAAGCCTCTCCTAACCTTCATCTGCATTGGATGGAGATCAACAACAATAGGACTGTGGTCGGAACCCAAAAAGGACTCATGAATAACTATAACAAATTCAAAAATCGTGTTCCATTCACAATTGGGCAATGCTCTATCCAAACGCACCTCAATATTTGACTCCCCAAGTTGTCTATTCGTCCAGGTGAACTTCCCTCCTTAAAACCCAAATCAATCAAACCACAATCCTCCATGAACTCAACGAATTTCCTAGATTGGCTTCCCACTATTGGATTCCCTCCCTTCTTTTCAAGATCATAAGCACAAAGGTTTGGATCCCCAATACAGAGCCATGGTGTGCCGTCATCAAAATTAAGACACCTCTATTGCTGCCATACTTCTTCCTTAAATTCCCTTTGCGGGCTCCCATAGAGGCAAGAAAGATGCCACACAACATCAGATTCTACCACACAATCTATACACCACTTATCTCATATGAGGACTTGAATATTGAGATTCCCTAACCACCATAGCATCAAACCAAAACCCCGACGATTTTGGGCTTGTGTTTCATAATTAGCTCACGAAGAGCTTTAACTGCCAAGGATTGCCCAAAACCTTGGCAGTTCCATGCAATAAGCTTCATGGTTCCTGTGGTGTGTTTTGGCCAGCCACCATAGCCGTAAATGCCATATCAGCTTTCCCCACCTCTCCTCCATGGCCTTGAGATTCTACTCCAAGCGTACGACTAGCGAGTCAGTCCTTCCTTTTCCACCCTATTCCCAGTCACATCGTCATTAAGCCTTTTATCTCTAGCCATCCTTTGGGGCTTATTTTTACTGGATCGAGTCATGTGAATCTGCCTTCTGTTTACTTGTGCCAAGCCTAAGCCCAAGCCCATAGGAGTTTGATGTGATAGAACTGACTTACCCTTCTCTAGGTCTGAACTACTACTCCAGCCCGCTTCAACTTAACTATTTCTTGGCCCACTGTCTCCTTCCTTTCTGCAGGCCTGCTCGTCCCATTTTCATTTTGAATTTGAATTTGAGCACAACTACCCGACCCACTGATATCCACTACCTGCCTTTTACCATCGTTACCTTCCTGTCTCCCAATCTCTCCTCCTTCCCTAACTCTGTGTTTGGATGGATTGTTTATGATGGAAAGGAATGGAATGGACTGGTTTAGAAAAAAATTTGATGTTTGGATTGAAGAGATTGAAATGAAATGGAATGGTTTGGGTGGGTTTGGTAAACCATTCCAAACCCATCCAAACCAATAAAATGAAACACCGGTGTTTGCATGGGTTTGAAAATAAAGAGGCAATTTTGCCCTTATTTTGGGATTTTTAGCCAAAATATGTTATTTTCTTTTTTTTTTGACTTTTTTCATTTTTTCATTTTTATTTTAATTTAATGATAATAATAATAATCAAAATTCCTATAATTAAAATCTATGCCCCAAAATATTTAATTTTAATAAAATTAAATTCTTCATCCATAATTAAATTAATTTTCGTAAAATATATAAATTAACATGTTTATATTAATTCTCTTAAATATAAATATAATATTTTCACTTAAATAAATTAACATTAAGTTTATTTAAATTAAATAATAAATCATTTATAATTAATTATTTTCATGGCATGAAATATTTCTCATAAATGATTTGATTTCTCAAAATTATTCTTATATAAGAATTTAATTTCTTATAATTATATATAATTAAATATATTAGATTAAATCAAGTCACATAATGTTCTTCATTAAATTAAATTAATCATTAATTTAAGGATATTTTTGTAAATTTTAAGTTAACATTCCATTCAATTCCATTACAAACAAATACAATTAATCTTAAACTATTACTTTCCATTCCTACCATCCCAAATACAAATATAATTTAATATTATTTTTATAAATCAAACCCATCCATTCAATTTCATTAATAACTCTTCAAACCCTTTGTAAACCATGAATCCAAACAGGGCCTAACTTTCCTTTTACAAACCCCTAAATTTACAGTCATCGAGGGGCAGCATCAACTATCAATGGTGGGATTTTCCTGGATGATTTGACTATCTATTCTCTCGACACCTTATACAATTGACAAATTTGAAAAAGCTTTCTCAGGGATTTGACACGTTGGACGAACTTCATTGGGCATTATTTGCTTCACGTGACCCTCTCGACCGCTACTTGAATATATCAAGCTTTTAGGTCGGCCTCCTTATCATGATCCCTATACTCCAAGTTTGCATTCACGCCCGCTATTTCCCCTATAGTATCTCCTACCTTCTCACGTGCCACTTCCTGACACGATTGGAAATCAAGTCTTCCCATCATACTCCTCTCCGTCGTTCCAAGTTCTACTCTCATCCAAGGTCCATACTTATGCATCTTTTCTCGCTTCTGCTGTATGAGAAGCATGAATTCCATGTCCAGGCAGATTTTATCTTCATGCTCAATTACTCCACACATATAGCAAAACAATGAAAGTCTCTAATAGTTGATTTGGACCCATTCTTCTCTACCCTGTCTTCTGTTAGTAAAACCTAGCAAAAGAGGATTCTTCACATTTACTATAATATTCACCTTTAGATAGTTTCCCCAATTCGTTGCCATATTACCATCAAAGTTTATCTTTTCCACTCCCGCAAAAAGAGACCTACCAATCCTTGCGGCATTCTCCTTGTTCATTTGGTTAAGGGGTAGGCCAAAAATCTTCACCCAATACCCTTTGTGTTCCAAGTCTATCTCCTTTACCTTTTGGAGGGGATCCCATTCTTTTACACTAAATAATGTAAGGAGGAAGGAAAATAATCTTTTCTCTCCTTTTTATCCAAATATGAGAAAGAAAATAAAATTTATCTTATCTCTTTATTTCATTCCTCTTATTTGGATAAATAGGAGAGGAAGGACAACAATTTTACTCGTTTGAAAAGCAAAATATAAAAAGAAAGAAAAATATTATTTTATATATTTTTTATTTTACTCTTTATTGAAAAAAGTTAAACAAATTAGAGAAAAAAATTGTGGACATAATTATAATTTTATAAATTTTTTTTCAAGTTTTTATATTTTCTCTTTTTG
Organism: Omphalea diandra; assembly: GCA_949677035.1. Lineage (NCBI taxonomy): Eukaryota > Viridiplantae > Streptophyta > Magnoliopsida > Malpighiales > Euphorbiaceae > Omphalea > Omphalea diandra. The sequence continues at coordinate 12,556 of CATIWR010500515.1, read as the reverse complement.
TTTTTTTAAAATAAATGAGGTAAAATAATGTTTATTTTTTTTCTCTTTTATTTTTCTTCCTTTTTCAAATAAGACAAAATATTTTGATCTCTTATTTCTCATTCTTATTTTACTTCTCCCTTTATTTCCCTCTTTTCCTAACACAAGGTTAGTAACAACAGATTATTCTGAATAGACCTTGGTTTCCCCATTAAGACTCTCCTCTTGTCCCCATTCATTGCCATACCTGAAAAGAAAGGCGTTTTGAAATCTGTTGTCCCTTTCTCTGGGTTGGACGTCAAAATCATCTATTAAATAGACGTCAAAATCCTCTATTAAGTACCATATTCCTAGAAGAATGTTTTCATCAGGTTTGCATTAAATCTCTTCAGACCAACAATTCGTCCTACCAATGCAATTGTGGATTTATCGCCCACTAATGAGTTGTCCCAAATTAACTCCAAAGAGCAACACTGCCATTTCTTTAACAATGCTTCCTCCTCCGCTTCACTCAAACTATCCCTCCTTCCGTTTGAGAGCCCATACCGCAGCACTAGAACTAGGCAAAACCAAGACTCCAAACCACCAAGACCAATGGACTAAGCTTCTAATGAACAAAGACTATGAATTCTACTTACCTTATACAGAGAACACTGAGCCGTTAGCAAATGCTATTTATTAGGCTGTGTTTTTTATCAGGTTATATGTAAAGTTTAAAGAGCAGCAATTTCCTAGAAAATTGATTTCGAGTCGCACAATTTAGAGCAATAATTGAAGAAAAACTTGTTATTTATTGAACTATCTCCAAACTTATTACAAAGCCTAAATATTTATAGGAAAACTATAAGACATAGACCTATGCTTTAAGGATTCGAATACATAAAGCAAGACTTATCCTAATCCTTTAAGGATTTGAATTGGTAAAGTGAATAAAGATTAATCATAAAAAGGAAATAGTCAACCAATAAAAACTCCTAAATCAGACTTAAAATGAAGACTCCTACAGAAATTTAGACTCCTATTTCAGCAAGTTAAAAGTTACAGAAATACCCTTTTGTTTTTTGAAATTGTAAATATTAGACCAAAATTCTAAATTTCTTAATTATTTAATTTTGTTTTTCTTAATGTTTTCCTTGTTGGCATCAGTTAGCGTAGGGTGTTCCTTTCTAGAAGAGCTTTAGTCTCTACCTCTGGTAGAAAAATAGAAAGAAAAATTTGATATGAAGAGAATGTGAACAGAAGTATTTTCCTTCTTGTATCTCTTAGTTTCTCCTAAGTTTTGTTGCTATTCTGAAGAGCTTGGGCAGTTTGAGATTGCTCTTTTTGTTTGAGGAGCAGTGGGTGCATCCAAAACCATTACAGACTCTTTGTTGGTCTAAAATAGAGAGGATTCGATGGCAAAGGACAGTGGCCAAAAATCTTCATAACTGTACTTTTTATAGTCATATGGAGTCTTTGGATGGAGAAGAACGCGCATATCTTCAAAAAATTAGAGATGTTCTGTAGTTTGTTGTAAGAAAAGGTGTTTTTTTTTTTTTGGGTTTTTTATGTGGGCTTATGTTTTTGCGGCTTTAGAGGGGTCTGTCTCTTTGAATCCTATTCAATTTGATTTGGAGGCATTGCTATTTTAGCTTTTTTTTTTTTTTTTTTTTTTGAGTTACATGGGAGGCTTTTTTGTGCTTCATGGTGAACACATTTATTTCTTTCTCAATAAAAGTTTATTTTCTTATATAAAAAAAAATAAATCTGCTGCTACAATATATCAATTACTTTTCACAAGAAAATCAATTCTCCAAATCTTCTTTTTCTTTGCCATAGTTTAACTTAAACAGTTTCAAATTACTAGATTATTGCAATCCCTAAACTTCATGTGCTGCTAGCTCTAATGACCCACATCAGTTTTTCATACTTCAACATAATTTTTCAAAGTCCTTTTGATTGCCTGTATACTAGCAGTTTCCATCTATGAGCTGTAGTATGATGTTCAACTGCTGTAGCTGTGAAAATTAATAAGGTTATTACACTTAGATATGTTCATACTTAGGCATAAATATTGGAAGAGTAATTAGCTGATATGGTTTTGGCAATGGACATTTTGAGTTCCATGAAAGAACTTGATGTAGGACAGAATTTGATAACCTCTTCTATATTGATTTTTGCAGAAAATAAAGGGGTTAAAATTGAATTTCAGGTCTGATTTGACAAAAATTCAGATCTGAAATAGAGGTAAAGGAAAGAAAAAATAAGAAAACTTCTAAGAGTCAACACTTAGAAGTTTAGGAGTCACAGCTAAAGAAGATTGAAATACACAATTCTAGAGCAGCAATTTGCAGTAAATCTTTGTTTATTGAATTTGAAAATTGAATAATAATTATTACAAGTCTAGATATTTATAGGAGTAACTAATACTAAACCTAAAGACCTTTAGAATCCTAATTCTTAAAGGATTCTCTAAATAAGTACTTTATTTTAATCAACAAGGACTTAAAACAATACTCAACAATAATTAATAAAATTAAAGACTTCTAAAGCTGTTAGGACAATTTATTCATAATTTGCTAAGAAACTAGAATTCCTGCAACAACCAGAAATCACTTGTCTTTAGAAATCAGATTTCTTAAACCTAATAAAGTTCAAATCAGCCTCCCCATCATCCCCCATGTTCCAAACAAGTGCTTTACATTTGAACCAGATTAGAACTATTCTTTATGATGACAGAATATGATGAAACAATTATTTAAAGGCTTTGCTCGATATTCCTGGCTACTTAACATAAGGCATGTTTGGCATTCCTATTGCCAACAACTTTTGGGTAATATATATATATATATATATATATATATTATGTAATTGATAATAGATTTTTTTTCAGTAAGTTTTAAGAACAAAAAGTTGATTTTGAAAAAAGTTCAAATTGGAAGATTTTGCAAATAATTATCTAATTAGCTTGTGAAAGTACCTAAATTACTTTGAGGAATAGCTGATAATATCTCAAAACGATAAAATATTGTGGTGTTAGTCAACAATGATAGCTTTTTGAAGGTTTTGAAGGCTGTATTGATTGTCTTCACATTAAGGATTAAAAAAAAAAAAAAAAAAGAACACTTAACCTTAAATGCATTTCTAGGTATATTTAGGTTTTTCAGATTGGTGGTGCAGGAACAAGCTAGGAAAGCATTAGAAAGTGCACTTGGTGAAAAGAAAAGTGAGTTTGAGAAATGGAACAGGGAAATCCAAAAGAGAGGGGAAGCAGGTGGCGGAGGAGATTCTAGTGGAGGGGGTTGGTTTGGATGGGGTGGACGATTTGGCTGGTCTAATGATGACAATTTCTGGCCAGAAGCACAACGAACAGTTCTTGCCATCCTAGGTATTGTTGCCATGGTAAGCATTTTCCCATTGATGTGAATTTACAGAATTCCTGTTCTGTAATTTTCTCTCCGTAGATAATATTTTTTGTTGCAGTATCTTGTGGTTGCAAAAGGTGAAATGATGCTTGCATTCATCATTAATCCTTGGCTGCATGCTTTGCGAGGATCAAGAAATGGGCTCACTTTCATATCATCAAGAATCTGGAGAATGACATCTCTAGATGGCTCTGTTGATTCTGTTGATACGTCAAAGAATAAAGTTTCTATACAGGACTCTGCTAAAGAGAGAGTTTTGAGAAAATGGGCAAGTGATTAATTTTGTTTCGACTTTAAACTTCAGATATTTTGTTTCAACTTTAAACTTTAGATCATATTTTTGTATCCCCATTAGTCTATTATCATTACAACCCAAGATGTTGGCAATTGAATTACAGATTCTTTAGATCTCATGATTTGAAAATTATTGAGCATTGCTGCATGGCACTTATTTGTAAGAGTAAATTTCAATGTCAGTCTGTTTTCCAGATCCTACAATATTTTGGTTACTTGAATCAGAGTATGGACTCGTCATTGGCCATCCATCTCACTTCTTCCCTTCATATTTGTATGAGGCAAGGATCTCTGAACCGCCTTCTGAAATCCATGTTAAACTATTTTGATTTCTCGTGGTGACATTAGTTTTAGAAGCGCTTCACATTCATCAAAAGATAACTGGTCCATTGTCATTCAATAACAGCAGGGCCACTTTTATAATGAAACACTATGGATCTCATTGATTGTCGGTCAGCTTCTGAGAAAATAGCCATTTGAAAGTTACGTGATTCCTCAAATTATGACTTTTTTTGTCCCCGGGGGTGGAGGGGAAGGGTTATCTGTCCCTCTGCATTTCTGGTGATGATATCCAGGAGCTAGAATGCAAGTTCAGGGAATGCTTAATGAGCATAATACTGTAAAAAGTATACTGTAAAAAGTATTCACTATTGACAGTCTCTGCATACTGGTACTCTTGACTTGTGAATAAACCAATTGAATTAATTACACGCAATAAGATTCATTGTTTATATCTAGAGGACCAAACATTCATTTCAACTTTGTAAAAGGTTTTTGAAGCCAGGGTAGCCTGGTAGGGACATGCACTTGTTGAGGATGGAGGGAAGCTTTGCTTATGCTAGTTATACTTCACTCATCGCCAATTATACTCCATATTTAATATTTTATCTAAATCAAATGTTGAATTTACTTATCCTTTGATATGATTATTATTTTAATATCTAAATAGTAAGTTTTCTTTTCACGATAATCAATTGAAATTTATTTTTACTTTATTTATTATTAATTTCTTTCTTTCTTTTTACCAAAAAAAAAAAAAAAAAGAAGAAAAAGTTAAGGTAAAAAAATGTATTATATATGACTTTATATTAAAGCAAAAACATATATCATGACATAATTTGCATATGTTTGCTGAAAATATTTGAATTATTGAAAATTTGAAAAATAATAGAAAATGTTTTAATGGATGAATGTTAAAAAAACGTGAAATATCTTTTTAGTGTAAAAAAATTATTGAAATAAAAGTTGACATCCTTTTTAAACACATTGAAAGTTATAAAATTATTTATTTTAAACATCAATAAACAAATCCAAGAAAAAAATCTCCCTTTTTTAAAAAAATTATTTAATTAAGTTTCTTTTTTATTATTTCCTTTTTAATTAAAACCAACAAGGAGGGTTATTTAATGAAAAAAATAAAAACATTGAATCCAACATGCATGGAATAAAATCACTCTATAAATTGAACTAATTGATTGTTTTTATTTGTGATTTTATACTAAAAAGAATATATCAAAATTTTTATCCATCAAAATGTTTTATATTTTATAAAAAAAATTTTAAAATTTAAATAACTCAATTATTTTTTTAACAAAATAGACACACGCCATAGGTCATAACATATTTTATTCTTAAACATATGTCATGTCTTTTAAAATTTTGTAAAAAAAAATGATATTAATAATTAGTGAAGTAAGAACAAATTTTAATTATATTAAAGGCGTGAAAGTTTTGAAAGGAATTTATTTTGCTAGAGGTGGCTTTTGATAGAAAAGTAAGGCAATAGGACAATAGATATGGGGAAGTTCGATTGAGGCAAGGGATGTTATCCACGAATATTAGGAATGGAGAAAATATGCTTATTTGAGAATTCCATTGTCAACTCAATGAATGTAGGTTATTAGGAATGGAGAAAATGTCCTCATTTGAAAATTCCATTGTCAACTCAATGTATGTAGGTTCTTTAATTCTTAAGAAAAATTTCTAGCCTATCCCCTGCATTAGCTTATTCACTTATTCAGCCATCTTGTACCTTTTAAGATCCTTCCAATCAATGAACTTACCACAACTAATTATTTAGCTATTTTAAACGTAAGTTTAGCTAGCTCTTTATTTTGGAATTTGATTTGATTTGATATGGTCTAGTAGTTAGGGTTTTAGAAACTTTAGCTTATGTCTTATGGTCTATTTTTACAGTTATGACTTTAGCTTTCTGTGAGCGCCTTGAGGTTTTTGCGGGCTGCACTCGAATGAATGGAATCTTGCTTACAACTTCTTCCTTTTATCGATTATCCGGGGATAGAAAAGACAAGGGTCTTTAGATTGGTAATGACCCCTAAACGTGTTTGAATCAATAGGGGATCCTTTAGGTTCTATGCAAATTCAAAGCCTTAAGTCCAAATGATGGTCATCATGAGACTAGAATGGGACAATACATTGGTACTATCCCTAGGAAATATGGAGTTACCACCCGACTTTGGTTGGGACAAGAATCCGAAGAAGGGAAAATTTGAACCTAATCTAAGTCAATTAGAAAACCCATTTCATCTTCACTCCATCAAAGATAGGGGTCAAAATTTGGGCACAACTTAGGGAAGAAATTAAGCACCCTCGATTCGCCCGAATATTAGGATTCGACCTTCGGGCATCTTTGGTTCAGCTTTAATATTTTAGCCAAGCTATCAATTAGTCCAATAATCACCCTTAAGCATACATCGAAGCACAATCAATTTCAACAAATCAAGACATTAACTCAAAAGGGGAGAGGGATCATGCATCATGGTATAGATCTTAGCATGCACTATTATCTATTCACACATGATCATCCATAATGGGGAAGGGGTCATGTAACAAGGCATAGGGTTTTAACATGTATTATCATCCATTCACATAAAATGTAACCATGCATAATCACATGATCATACAGAAAAGTGGTTAAGACTAAGTTCATGGTCTAACTCTAATTAATCACACCTATACCCAAAGGAAGAAATAAGTTAGAAATGAGTTAATATGAGAAGTAACCAATGAAAAACTTGAAATAAACCAAGAGTGACAAATAAAGTCTATAGTAATCATCTTACCATATCTCTAAAGTCAAGGTCTCCTAAAACTCATTATAAGTCCATGATAACACATTCAATCGTAAAAAAACAGAATGTAAAACATAAAAAAAAATATATGCATTGATGATGAACAAATGGAAAGATGAACACATAATACAAGGAATTTATAGGACATTGGATGGCCTAAGGTAAAGATTCAACTCAAGTGAGATCCTAGGGTTGATGAACCCTCCCTCATACTGCTCACAAAAAGCTAAAAACTGATTGCACAACTAACTATTACAGATGTTAGGGTGCTAAACCAAAAGAAGAAATTAAAGAACCAAAGCACTATTCATATAACTAGCACAGGGACTCCAACACTGAAAAGGTTTTCAAGGTCAAGAGAAACTCAAGTTCCTCACTTGGACATTCCCTCTCAATGTCTGAAACATAACCAACACCTAATCTGAAGTTCAAAGGGACAAAAGAATGCAAAAGCATTTTAGGTGGAAGTAGCAAGGGAAGTCATTTAGAAAAACCAACAAAACTCCCCTTTTGAGCTGAATAGGGGTCCTAAGCTAGTGAACCTCACCTTATTCTATCATTAGAGCCATAAAACATCATAAAAAGTACCTTAAAAGAGAGAAATATGAAAGAACAAAGAAAAAAAAAACTTTTTACTGTGAACGCCTTTATTTTAGGGTTGTGCTTGAACTAATGGATTATTGCTTGCAACTCCTATCTTTTATCAATTAATGGGGAATTGAGAGGACGAGGGTCATACATTGGTAATCACTCCAAATTATGGCTCATCTTTAAATCAACATGGGATCCTTTAGGCCTCACGTAAGATTGAAACCCCTTTTTCAATTTATGTTTGATAGGGGGACCAAGGTGAGACAATGCATTAGTATCATCCATTAGGAGTGTGGACTCACCATCCGACTTTGATCAAGTCAAGAATCTAAACAAAGATAAATTCTGAACCTAACTAAGTCATTTAGAAGGCCTAATTTGTCTACACCCCATCAAAGATTAGATTTAAAAATTGGGTACGACTTGGGGAAGAGTTTAGGCACCCAAACCACCTAGATTTAAGGATTTGGCCTTTGGGCATCTTTGATTCACTTTTTACCATTTTACCCTCATTATTAATTAATCTTGTTATCACCCCTAAACATGTTTCTAGTGCATCCAATCATACAAATTATCATCAAAGCATTATAACCATACCAAAGGGGAGGGGGCATGTAACATCAAATGGGGAGGTCAGGTGTATCAAACATCGATAAACATGCATAACCAATATAACCATGCATATTAGGCCACCTACACATAAGGAAAAACCAACAAGTTAGCGATTATCCTAAGGAATGAAGCAAAATAACATAAAAGAAAGTGTGCCTAAGTGAAAGAGGCTTACCAAATCTCCTCCAAGTCAAGGGAACCTAAGCATATTATAAGTCCAAAGTCAACACCATAACAACATCACTTGAATCATGTAATATGGAATACAAATGCATATTAGATGATGTTAAAAGCTGAAGGCAAACTCTTAACAAGTAGTATCCATAAACACCACTAACCATTTTGGAGGCTAGTATGTTAATCCAAGATAAACTACCATAAGGCTAAAGATGTATGTAAGAAAATAAGCATGAAACGCAACATGATAGGGGTTATTAAGAGTTGATATTTCTCCTTAAGTTCAATCATATGATTACCAAAAATAAGAAAAGGAGTATATAAGCTAAAAAGCTTGCAACCCCCTCATTTACTGAGAATAAATGAAATAAATAACTAAATTATGAATCATAAAGAAGTAGCAAGCTCATGAGGTCATAAAGCTCTCTTAATCATGGCCAAAGCTCATCAAAACAGAATATTTAAGATAAATGAAAGAGATAATACATGAAAAGATCAAAACTAAAAGAAATAAACTAAGAAAACAAAGTTGGAATCTTGATCCTAGCTTATTGTTTGAAGGAATATAGGTCACAAATCATAAGGCTCACCTTATATTATGTTACTTGCCCAATATACCCTAAGAAACCACAAAAAATGGAAGAACCCAAATGCAGTAGAAAAAGATTGTCACAAACTATCCACAGTTAAAAAAAGTTGTACATATCAATAAGTGGTCTGTATAGACCACTAAAGGTCTATACAACTCATATGGACTAGGTTTTCCAAAAAAAAAAAAAAGGAAAAAAGAAGGATGTAAGAAGAGAAAAGATGAAGGAAGACTAAGATGTTGCTGGATTTTATATTACCCTCAAAGGCACTATCATGTGACTATTCCTCCAAAATGCAAAGGTGAGAATGTGGGTTCAAATAATAAATAGCCTAGGAACTACCTTAGATCTTGATGTAAGTGATTTAGGGTTTGATTTTATGTATTGTAGTGTGTTTGTGGAGAAAATTTGGTAGAGTAACACTAGGATTTCCAAGCCTCTCCCTCCTTTTTCAAAATGGGGGGATTTATAGAAACAAGGGGTGCACCGAAGGTGGAATAACTAGTCACATCCCAATCAAGATCCATAATAGAAAAAGGGGCATGAATCTTCTAGAATTGGTTGTACAACCTACTATGTTGGATATACAACCAATAGGTTTATAAGGGATAAGGTTCCACAATCTTTCATTAGCTGATGGCTAGAAAAATATGGTTTTGGGCTTAGGTGGGTTTGGGCTTGATTTAAAGCTTTCCTAGGCCCTTGTTCTCCTTCCTTTGTAACTCCCCCTTTGCATTACGGGGAATGATTCTAATAGATTTCATCATTGGACTTGCAAGTTTGCCTTATGCTTTATGGGGCTTAGAAAATGACATTTAAAAAATGATTGTTTGAATAAGGCTCAACAAAGTAATGTAGGAATGTAAACATTAGAAAGGATATCAAAGGATATAATTCTTTAACAACTCCTTGAGCAAGTACTAAAGTTTATTTTAACAACTCTCTAGTAGGTAGTAGTGTTTTTTATATGTTTCCAATAGCTTTCTAACAGGAACTAAACATCCTATCAGCTTTTTAACAATTACTAGGGGATCTTAGGAGCTTCTAACAAGTACTAAGTTCATTTTGATAGCTCTTCTAATAAGTACCAAGGTTGGTTATGTGTCTATAGCAACCTTCTTATATCTATTAATGTTCTTGAATCTATTTGAAGTGTTTCAACCCTTCTTGTCAGGGAATTTAGTTCAAGGGTGCTCCTTTAGGATGACTCTATATCATACTTACCCTTATGGCATGTCAAGGTGTTATCTTATGTCATAATGGCCCTTTCAACTCTTTCGCAAATTAATTCATGTCATTACAACCCTTCTAGTTGTTTGAGACATGTAACCATATTGGAATAGCTCTTCAAGGTTCTATATTATTAGGTTATCTACTGGGAATGTGCCTTTGGTTGAGGCAACTCTTAAAATGTGGATTTCATTTTGGAGATCCCTCTAGTGTCCTTAGAGGGTTAATTTTAGTATTTTAAGGTAACTTGGTAATGTGATAAATAATTTAGAGATTGAAATTGCTTTCCTAAGCTTTGGTAGTATTAAGTGGCGATTTGGTCATTTTGACCATCAACCATCTTTTCATTCTTTTTTCTTTCCTACCAAACTTTAGTGGCATGTACAGATGTATGACTTATTTATATAGCCAACTTGATGGACTCTCATATGTAAAATGAAGTGATAGTGTAATTATGTTATATGGAGGGGTATTAGTTGTCTGTATAGACAAGGCATGTCTTTACAAACCACTCCTCTTATATAAGGGTTACAGCCTGCCTTAAAAATCATTTGGGCTTTCTTTCTTCCTCCTTTTCTATTCTTTCTCTCGCTAGATTTTCTTTGAACTTAGGCTCTTTAGGTATTCCCTTTGCTTATAGAGTTTTTGTGATGTTTGAATTCAATGAACCCATGTTTGACATTGTTGCAAACTTCTTTAATGGCAAAACCATTGTTTACAATGCTTGAGGGCAACTGAAGTCTACCTGCGGTTTTGCCTCAGCTTTTCCTTTGACATGAGTTACATCAAAGATCGTCCAAAGGGTTTCGAGGTATGCTGGGATACACCGACTGTCTATGTCCTCTATCATCACTTGGTCGGGATGGCTTCTAGTGTGGTAGGTCCCAGTCTTTTATTCCTTCAATTTATCATTTAATTTTATTTTATGCTTTCAGCACCTTAGACTTGAGGCATTGTCCTGAAATTGCCTTCTGCATGTGAACACTAGGTTAGCTTAAAAATGTTTAGAAATGGATATAGGACACTTACCTTTTAATTTTCTAAATTTTGTTTTGCTATATGTCGATTAATTTATTGTCGTAATCCATGTGTTGCGTTGGTTTCGTGAAAACTATACAAGAATTATTAAAATTAATATACAGGATAAAGATAGAAATTAAAATGCATACATATGACTTTGAATAATTTATTATTATTCTACGAATTCTTTGTCGTGTTTGAGCTGACTCATGCTGACTTTAAGAATATTGTTTGCATAATTGCTAAACTGAATTTAGAATTCCCATGAAATTTTTTGAGGAAATTTAATTTTCATATTTTTTCACAAAATTTCACAAATTGCCCATTGTCGTGCTCAGCTTTATTTATTTTCTACATTTTGATCTTATATTTTATAAACACCAGCACATGGAAAAAATGAAAAATCATTATTAGTTTGTAAAATTACATGTTTTACATGCCTGAGAATGTCGATTCGAATTTTGTCATTTTTGCACTTGCTGGTTTGATTAACATTATTCCTTGATTTGTATGTCTGCCTGTGAATCCTCTTATTGCTTTGATATTTTCTTTCCTTGTTATGCTTATTTTGATCCTTCTCGTTTACTATTTACTTTGACTTTTGGGGAAATTGAATTTTGCCTTCTTCTACACTTGCAAGTGAAGTCTCATTCATTAAGGGAGACAGGTCTATTACCCCCACTAGGGTTTGTTTTAGGGAGTTGCCTGCTCGTGTGGTTGCTTGCTTAAAGGAGATTGGCCTCTTGCCTGATCTTTAGTCTCTTTTAGATAAGTCCCTACTGTAACGACCGTGTTCATATAACATAACTCATATGGCTCTGATACCACTAAATGTAACAACCGTGTTCATATAACAGAACTTATATGGCTCTGATACCACTAAATGTAACAACTGTATTCATATTTGCTATGATACCACTAAACTTTAACGACCGTATTCATATTTGCTCTGATACCAATAAATGTAACGACCATATATACCACTGAATGTTAGCATTTTTTTTTACCACAATCTGTAATGCTACAATCGGTACTTATCAGAACACTCAACATCTGGGATTTGCCCGTTGGCCCCGCGATGTTATACACACCGGGATTTGCACGTCTGCCCCGCGTATGCTTGAGCCCTCTCTGATACCAAAACTGTAACATCTAAATTCATTTGTCAAACCAATAACTGTGACATCCATTGTTCTTATTTGTAAATAAACTTTGATACCACAAATTGTAATGTCACAACATGGCTATAGCTGGTACCTATCAGAGCACTCAACATCCGAGATTTGCCCGTCGGCCCCGCGATGTCATACACACCGAGATTTGCACGTCTGCCCTACGTGTGCTTGAACCCTCTGATACCACCAACTGCAACTATCGTCTTTAGTTGCAAATCATGGCATTTCACGTTCAGAAATGCATACACATTAAGGTTTATTAATCATACATATATAATCTCATATGTATTTAATGTACACATGTGTTAACTAATGTCAGGACCAGTGACCATAACTAGTTCCTATCAAATGCATGTACATGACGCAAGGAGAGAGAGTTGGAATTCAGTCGA
>CATIWR010500458.1:0-16360 GCA_949677035.1 Omphalea diandra | reverse complement strand
TATATATATATATATTCAAGCTTGAAATCTAAATAAAACTTTAAAGAGATAGAAATTCAAGTAAAAACTTATAAACTTCAAGAAATATAATTATATATGTATATAACTAATAGAAATTCAATTCAGTGTTAAAAGAAAAATTAATAATAATATTTACTTACCTAATAAACTTGATTGCTTGATGAAATTTATGAAAAAATTTTAGTTTGGTGAAGATTTTTCCTTCATCATTTCTCTTTCTCCCCCTTTCTTTCTTTTTCTTCCTTTTTTTTCTTTCTTTCCCGTTCCTGGCTCTGTTTCTGTCTCTTTTCTGCTTCTTAAAAACACGCCGCCCACTTTCATTTATTTATTACTTTGTACATACTATAATTATATTTAGAGTCTTCTATTACTCTTAAAAGGCAAAATGGCAAATTGATTGTTTTATTTTCCTTACCTTCCCGGGTTCAATTTTCAACTTTCACATTTTTGTTCTTTTTTTTTTTTTTTTTTGAAACAGGGTGTTACAATTTTGATGTTAATACAATGTTTAGACAAAGTGGACATAAACAGAAAAGTTAAAAAGGATATGCCGAGTCTATCAGAGTCAGAAAATGTCTTCTGAGTTAATGCATCTAAGCTAATCATTTGAATAAACTGAGACCGATATATTATTCTATAATCTCAACAGAAATATACACAAATCTTTCCACATCATAACCACCTCAAAATTTTCGAAAACAATTACCATTACATTCAAATTCTGATGAAATGCACCACCATATTTTCCCTATAAATTAATCACAAATCTATCCGTAGCACCATAAGCTCTTCTACCAGAAATTCATAGTCATTCCTCATCATGGCCAACAGTCAAATTTTTCTTCTCATTTTCTACATCATCTCTGTTGTTTTCTTCGCCATTCCTGCAACAGCAAGAAATGTTCTTAAGAATCCATCATCATCTTCACACTCCAGTACTACATTGGCTGCCTCCACATTAGATGCTACCCCATTAGCCAAGATTTTGCCACCCCTACTGGGTCTAACTTCACTTATGTGTGTGACCCTTCTAGGTATGCTTCCCTTGGATTGGAAATGTCCAGCTTTGCCTTCTGCGACAAGTCTCTTTCCTATGAGGTTAGGGCTACTGATTTGGTGAACCACATGACATGGCATGAAAAGGTGAGGCAGCTTGGAGATCTTGCTTATGGGGTTCCTAGGTTAGGTCTCCCTAAGTACGAGTGGTGGTCGGAAGCTCTCCATGGTGTGTCCAACGTCGGTCCGGGTACTTTCTTTGATGATGTTGTACCTGGTGCAACTAGCTTCCCTACAGTAATACTCACGACAGCATCTTTCAATGAGTCTTTGTGGAAAAATATTGGTCAGGTAAATGTCGCAAGCTAGTTTATTTTCTCTTTAATACCACGTATCGGTTTTCGCATACTCTGATGATTTGTTACTATTTATAGGTTGTTTAGACTGAAGCAAGGGCGATGTATAACTTGGGGCGGGCCGGATTAACATATTGGAGTCCCACTATTAATGTAGTGAGGGATCCTCGATGGGGAAGAACCATTGAGACACCCGGTGAAGATCCTTTAATTGTTGGAACTTATGCTTCTAATTATGTTAGAGGGTTGCAGGATGTTGAGGGAGTTAATAATTACACAGATGCAAACTCTAGACCTCTTAAAGTTTCATCGTGTTGCAAACACTTTACTGCTTATGATGTTGACAATTGGAAAGGGATTGAACGATACACCTTTGATGCTAGAGTAAGTAGTTTTCTAAAAAAAAACTAGAATACGTCAGTGTTTTAAATCTCATGTCCGTACTAAAAATATGAATAATAAATTTTTATAGTTGTCATTCTAATTTATAAATATTGTAAGTATTTTTTTTTTTATCAAATATAAGATAAACAACAAGATATAATAAATTTTTCTCAGGCCTTTTGAAATATATTGAATCTCATTTTTCAATATCATATTAAAATTAAAAACAATAAATTTTATAGTTGTCACTCTAATTTATGAATTATCTCAAATTTTTTTCTTTCATAGGTGAGAGAACAAGATATGATAGAGACTTTCCTTAGACCTTTTGAAATGTGTGTTAAAGATGGTGATGCGAGTAGTGTTATGTGTTTTTACGATAAAGTTAATGGCATACCTACTTGCGCTGATCCAAAACTCCTGAATCAAACCGTTAGAGGAGATTGGGGTCTTCATGGGTACTATAAACTCAACTCCAATTATTATTTTCCTACTTAGACAATTGAACATTTTTCTTAATTTATTCTTTTTGCACTAGATATATTGTTTCAGACTGCGATTCCATTGAAGTAATGGTTGATGACCATAAGTATCAACATGACACAAACGAGGATGCAGTTGCACAAACACTTAAAGCAGGCTAGTTGAATACTTATCTCCTCTCCAGTAATATATAATTCTTTTAACATGTATTCTATTTATGGTCATTTGTTAATTTTTGGTGTGTTTTTTTAACAGGGTTGGATTTGGATTGTGGAATTTCCTACACCAGTAACACTGAAAATGCAGTGAACCAAGGGAAGGCAAGGGAGGAAGACATTGATAGATCATTGAAATATCTTTATGTGGTACTTATGCGGCTAGGCTTCTTCGATGGAAGCCCTCAGTTTGAATCTCTAGGTAAGGATGAAATTTGTAGGGAGGAACACATTGAATTAGTCAAACAAGCAGCAAGAGAGGGCATTGTTCTCCTCAAGAATGTCAATGAAACTTTGCCTTTGAACCGTGAAAACATCAAAACCCTTGCTGTTGTTGGACCACATGCTAATGCTACCACAGCTATGCTTGGAAACTATACAGGTACTATTCTACTCTTTATGTTTTGTAGTTTTGTGATGGTCTGCGACATTCTTATGTTGAGGCCGAATTTTGTAAGGGTAAGAGATATAATTGGACCGATTTTTGTGTATATGGAGCCTAAATTTCCTTCCTATGGAGTCCAAGGTCTCACTTTTGATGCTGAGCTTACCTTGAGGCTATCAAAAAAAAAAAACTTATATTAGATGTTAAACGCTAATTACATTTCCATTTATATATTTCAGGCGTTCCATGCCAAGTTACTTCTCCTATTGATGGGTTTTCAATATATGCAAACGTGAATTATGAAATGGGATGTGATCAAGTTGCTTGCAAGAATGATAGTCTGATATTTCAAGCCACGAAAGCAGCAAAGAAAGCTGATGCCACTATAATAGTAGCAGGTATGGACTTATCCATTGAAGCTGAAAGCATGGACAGGGATGATCTCCTCCTTCCTGGTTACCAAACTCAATTAATCAACCAGGTCGCCAGTGTGGCCAAAGGTCCAGTTATTCTTGTAATAATGTCAGCAGGTGGCATAGATATCTCTTTCGCTAAGAGTGATAGTAGTAACATCCAATCCATCTTATGGGCTGGATACCCTGGAGAGGAAGGCGGTCGTGCCATTGCAGACATTGTTTTTGGCCAATACAATCCTGGTAATTAAACAATTGCCAATTACATTGATCACCAATACAATCACTAAAGAAAATTCTTAATTATATAATCTTATACTTTTTTTTTAGGAGGAAGATTACCAGTTACATGGTATGAAGCTGACTATGTTGACCAGCTGCCCATGACTTCCTTGCAACTGAGGCCAGATGACAACTTGGGCTATCCAGGCAGAACATGTAAGTTCTTTAATGGATCAACTGTTTACCCTTTTGGGTATGGACTAAGCTACACCAAGTTCGACTACAAGCTAACTTCTGCAACATCATTATCCAAGATACATCTAAACAAGTTTCAGCACTGCCATCATTTACTATATGACTTGGACACCTACAAGCCTCAATGCCCATCAGTTCGAACAGGGCATTTGACATGTGAAGATCACCATTTCACTTTTGAAATCGAAATAAAAAATGTGGGTAGCAGGGATGGAAGTGAGGTGATCATGGTGTATGCCAAACCACCAGAAGGAATTGTGGGGGCCAATATAAAACAAGTGATTGGTTTCAAGAGGGTGTTTATTCAAGCTGTAAGTAGTAAAAAAGTTAAGTTTGATTTTAGTGCATGCAAGAGTTTAAACCTTATTGATTACAACGGTTACAGTGTTCTTCCTTCAGGAAGGCATACTATTGTTGTTGGAGATGACATAGTTTCATTTCCAGTTCAAGTTAGCTTTCATTAGGTTTGTTGTTTAGGGGTGTTGCACGTAGCATTGCTTTGTACTTTAGGGATGTCTGCATGTAGTCTTTAACCTGGGTTTTGAATGGAATAAAAGTTCATTCGAGTTGCTTCTTTTACACCTGCTTTGTTTCTTTCGCAGATGGACCATCATTGAACTAGTAATTTTTATTCCTAATATATGTCTAACTTGTAGAGAGGTCAAAGTTTGTAATCCATATTTGCCTAACAAAGTGTGTTGCTTTCTCTTGTATTTCCTAAGACTGGAATTTTGAATGGCAAACTCACCGAAAGAAATTTTTAAACGGCCCCAGGATGAATGTTGAACGTGGCACCGACTTTATATGTAATGCGTGTTTCACAATAATAATAATAATTATTATTATTATTATGGGGAAGATTTTAAGCCAATATTCCTTGAGAGTAATGTTTATAAATGGTTGCGTGTTAATTTGATTCTTTTGATTAGAAGTGCAGTGATGCCATTGTCATACCATAGTGCAAGCAGCACTAGGGTTGGCCATATTAAACACTATTTAAAAAAAAAAAAAAAAGAGAAACACTATTTTTGGCCATATTTTCTTTTCTGAAATTGATGCGTTAGTAGTGTATTTAAATCTTATATTCTTTTCTCTATTTTTAATTTATACCCGAAATACCTATTTATCAAGGAAAGAGTAAAATAATAAAATCTTGGATAGTTTTCTCATAATATATTATTAATCAGTCCTTCATTTTAAATGAAGAATATAATAACTTTTTATATTTGATCAATGATAAATTTTTAATAACAAAATATAAGAATATAAAACAATATTTGTATAAAACAAAAGATTAGCTTAGTTTGTTTTGCACCAACTTTTAGCAAAATCTACAGAGTTTTAATATTTTATCCTCAAGGAAAATAAGTTACCAAGTCGTTTACTAATTTAAGGTTTGGTTTTGGTTTTGCACTAACTTTAGCCAACAAATAGTAAATCTCTTTCTTGAGACCAGACAATAGGTGGCCTTTATGTTTGCATTTGTCGTAGGATTAGATATTATGATTAAATATCGTTGAATTAAATAAAATTATTATTTATCATTAAATTAGACTATATTATTTCACGACATTATAAAATTTAGGTTCGTAGAATTCATCAAAGTAGTTTTGTACATACAACACTCATCAACTTGTCAAAAAAAAAAAAATCACCTAACTGATGCAGGAATTTATGAAAAGGAAAAAAGCCACAAAGGCTCTGCTGCCACTGGACAAAAGATCCCTCCAAACTTTGTTGGGGACTTGACAGTGAGGAGGATATGCTGTGCTAAACCTAAATGATCCTCTAATAAATAAGCCTCTATTTGAGAGCACAAAGACTGGCATGGGAATGGAGGACACGAACAAAAGTTTCTTAGTGTTGCTACTAATGCCACCACCTATTGCCTCTGTAGAAGGCATGTGAATGACAGATAAAGATAAGAGAAAGGCACCACGCAAATGATCTTCGTGTCCCTAGAATTCAGCACATAAACAAAGGATAAAAAAGTGCATATTTTTAAACCATGTCTGTAATATTTTAAACTTTATCATTTATATTTTCTCTATATCTATAAATATTTAAATTATTAAAATATATTTATTTATAATTTATTAGAATTTTAAATTTAATTTAAGTATTTAAATAATGTAAAAGTAATTTTTATTAAAGAGAATTGTTTGGATATATATATATATATATATATATATATATATATATATATATATATATATATATATATATATATAATCTTAATAAGGTTATATATTTTAGAAGTAAATTTTAAATTTATTTAAATATATGTATGATCATGAAGTTAAATGGTGTATAATTTATTTAGAGTAAGGTTTTATTCTAAATAGAGTTAATAGTAATAAGTATTTTAAAATAAGTCCCAGAAATAATATTATATTTATGAAAAATTATTTGATAAATCTATAAATATAATTAGAATTATTTTAGAATTTTAATTATGCATAATATTCGAAGGGGCAACACAACCCCCATCATTGGCTCTCTGTAACCTACAAGAGGCAGTAAACAGTGGCACTCATCAGCGGCACGTGAATCGCGATACAGTCGAAAACGCATTTTCCTAGCCACCAAGTTTTTTAAGCTTATTCTGAGCGACTTCGATGTTGGAAGCGTGGTCAATGGTATTGAAAAGCTAATGAGCTCAACTTCATTTTGGTATCTGATCAGCCACCAGAGGTGGCCTGTAGTGGCAACAGTGACAGTTAAAGTTTCAATTTGTTTCTTAGTTTTTGATCGATTCCGGCTAAATGAGAGGAATTGGCATGCAAAACCATCCCCTACGGATTTATGGCGAGGCAATATATGTTTTGGTATGGATGGTATTATTATCGGCCACCGACGATGAGCTCCAACTACCGTGTAGGATAGTGGCAACGGTGGTTCCGACAAGGTTGACGAATTTTCTACTCATCGATCCAGTCCCAATGATACAACTCCCGCGAATTATGGATGCCCCTACAAGAATTTATGTATTTTCAATTTTGAGCTCTGAAAAATATGAAATTTGTTCTGATTTGATTTCTTAGGCTATTATATTTACGGTATAATATAGAGTTGATTATTAAATTGATAAATAATTAATTTTTAATTGAGGTTTAATGGTGATATTAAACTTAATTATAAAGATTAAGCAAGTTTAATGGAATTAGATGACTTAGTTAAAATTAATATAATTAATGTGGAATATGGATATGATTTGAGGCGTTCTATGAAATATGGGTAATTATGTCAATTCGAAATCTAATTGTGGTTTGGATTAAATTGTAAAGATTAGACAAATTGATTAAATTTGTCATATTTGATGGAATTTAGGAGAATTAGTAATGGAGATTGGAGACTTAATTATGGATATGATAATGAATTAAAAATTTTAGATATTTAATTTGAATTTAATGAAACTCTATATATCATTGGAGCATATAATATATTGAATAATTGAAGGCTCTGGATGGGTATTGTGTGATTATATTTTCTTATAGAAATTAGATTTATCGTAGAGTGAAATTAATTCAAATAGAGCAAATTATGTCAAATTTTTTGATAAAATTAATTAATTTAATAGAATAAATAAACTTATTAAGAATAAGATTAGAATTAGATAAGAATAATAACGAGATAAATAGAATTAATTTATAAATTATATTTATCTATGATTATACGGTGAATTGCTTGCGCATTTATTCAAAATAGAATTAACGATTGGAATGGAAGATAGCTGACTTTATCCATGCATTTTGGATGGATGAATAAACTTATAACAAGGTATTTTCTTTAATTATTATGTGTGTTTTGAACAGATTTTAAATTTAGGAATGATTTTCTAGATTATTTTATGAAATGATTAAATTGACTTTAAATTCTAGTGAGTGAATAAATATATGTTGGACAGATTTCAATTAAATGATTATTTTCTAAAATTATTTATGAAGTGATTATTTTGATTTTAAATTCTAGAGATTGAATATACTTATAATATTATATAATATTATAGATTTGAATTTTTATTATATTTACATAATTTTTCATCCCTTATAACTTCAGTTTTCCAAGCTCATCATCAATTATAATCAAGCCCACAAAAATCCTCAGACAAGGGCATTTTCTTAAATTTTTCTTTCACTATATCAAAAAGAGGATATCTTTGGTTTTCTTGATTTTTTCTTAAAAGAAGATATATGTTTACTTTAGCCGTTGATAATAACTACTATTTGATAGCTAGTAATTGATGATTAAAAATGTGAATTATTTGATAAATATTTATCAGTTATATCACATTTTATTTTCACCATCAGCGTGAACATAACATCAACCAGCCTACTTGACTTTGCTGTGTTCCTTGGTAGATGGATTCCACAACACCATGGGCAATAAATTGCTAAGCTCTTTAAGAAGCAAACCATTAATTACGAGAACCGAATCATCAGCACCATTATCATTGTGGTAATCAACTTCCCCGAAGGGATAATTGTTCGTGTTGTGTTTCAAGATGCAGAGAAAGGGGATTGGATGATTCCATACTCTTAAAAAGAGCAAGATTGTGATAAGTTGAAATTAAAGAAAACCGGTGACTGCGAGCTACTTCGAATCGTATACGACAGCATATTAGTCCACAAATTCATCGAAATATAATTAGGTGACGAGTTCACATTACTATCAGTAGTCTAATCATTTTAGAGCACAACATGTTGATACTTCTAAAGCAAGTGAATGTGCTACATTTGATAGTCAATAGCCATGATTATATGTAAAACATTTTCAAATATAGATTTTAAAATTAAAAATTAATTTTAAAAATAACTCAAATTTGAAACTGCAAATGTAATTCAGAATCATAATATTGATCAAGAATAGTAACAGGTTCATTGATCAAGATAGCGTTAAAAGCACACTAAAAAAGATTGCATATTTGGCACAACACAACAAACATGGATACAGGAACTGAATGAGTACTATCATATAACACAACGCTGAACTTAAGAAAAGCTCGTTTCATGCTCCGTATCAAAATCAACTAAAAATGTTTGCTTTTCATATTTCTGAAGAACTAGGCAACATCAGTCCAGATTTATTAATAAATACAAAGTTACTCCGTGAAAGACCTCAAAGTAGAAAGTGAGCTGAGAAATAAGATGTGCTGTGGCAATTTTTTGAAGCACAGTCAATGCCGCTTCTTCCCAGTTGCTACTTCCCAGGAACTTAAAATATGGTTCACAATTTCCTCTACGCCAAGTCCATGCTTTACCTACACAGATATATTATGTACAGGAGGAAAGTAATTACGACTTGTGGAATCATAAGAACTGAGGTTCATGTTATGTCTCATTTTTTATTTGGTGAAGTTCACAGCTTGTCAGATCATAGATTAAATTATTCAAAAACAAACACCCAACATGAAAGTATAATTGAAAAGTGAGAAAGTCCACAGCATTGGGCAGTAAGGTGGTAGTGGTGCAGTCATGCTGCAAATTGCATACTATTTAGTAACTACTAAACATGAGCTTCTATAAGAAGTTGCATCAAAATGCATCATGCATAATTTTAATCGTGTAGAATCTACATGACCTTTCTTGCAAGTCTTTCCATGTCCTACAGAAATTTGGACCAGTATCTCATTGCAAATTCAAGTTCAAGAGTTCTGATGCCCAGTCAAGGTCTATGTCAACTCGTCATTTGCAGTAAATTTATTGACGAATGTGTTTCCCCAACAGTGAACAAGTGGTTTTATTGCACCATATTTGTCAATAAATAGGGTGCATAATCTGTCAAAAAACCTTGGAAATCTTGATGAAGTCTCTTTTTAATTGGTCTTCTTTGTTCTTTTCTCCCCATGAAAATTCCACTAGGATAAAAGTCTTTTAGACAACAAATTATGTATTTGTGTACTTTCCAAACCTATAGAGTATAGACAACACAAGACAAATGCCACAAAAATGGAACAGCGTATTAAACTCACTTGAGCAAAGACAAATGGCCCTCCATCCCGCATTCTAAGTGCATCTCGCTCCATGACCGCCAAATCAGCTCCAACTGCTGGTGCGAGGTCAGTCTTGTTAATAACCTAGTATCATGGACAAATGAGTATGATATATATAATTCTGAGATCAATCAATCAAATATGATTGACATCAAACTTCAACAAAGCGATATGAAAGGCAACAGCTATAAGAGTGGGAAATCACATACAAGAAGATCAGCTTGGGTGATGCCAGGGCCACCTTTTCGAGGAATCTTATCACCACCAGATACATCTATTATATATATGATATAATCAGCCAGTTCTCTACTGAAGTTGGCAGCTAAGTTATCTGCACCAAAAAAAATTCAAATAGAAGATGAGCCTTTTCTTTATATACTCAGGATTATGCATTGGACAGATGCTTTTCTCCTAGTAAAGTTCATTCTTCGGTATTTCTTTCTTCATCATTAAGTTCCCAAAAATTACAAAATACCAAGAATAATTATTGGAAGAATTTAGCTTATGATCAAAGAGCATTTCAGCCAGTAATTTAAAGACACATAGCAGGAAAAGGCAGGCAATAGTAGTTGACCTCCACCAGATTCACAAAGTAGTATGTCTGTTTTGAATAACTTAGAAAGCTCCTCAAGAGGACCAAGGTTAATGCTGATATCTTCACGTATAGCAGCGTGAGGACAGCCTCCAGTTTCCACAGCACGTATCCTTTCCTCAGGAAGAGCTCCATGCTTAATCAAGAATTCACCATCCTCCTTTGTGAATATATCATTTGTCACCTGAAATAACAGAAAAGTTTTCACTTTTCAATGCCTGGTATGAAGTTTAAAACAATTAAAATTAAGAAGAAAACACATTCATGGATGATAATAAGCTACACAATATAGGGTTACAAGTGAGCTTTGAGGGCCATTAGTACTAGCAGTTGAATATAAGACATTCACAAAGAGGGATCCATCTACCTCATGACCTGAGTGAAACCATAAGTTACTTGGTTCAAGCATTGAGAAGCATAACTCATCTGAAAAATTTTTGGAGCAACTCTCTAAGTTGAGCCAACATAATGTTGTTCGTATGTGAGCATGTAAAGTATATGCTCGAGCAACTTCCAATACAAGCTTGAGATGCATTTGCAAACGCTAACAATTATTATGCAAGTTTACCAACAACTTTCTCAAGTGATTTTGCGCCCTTGATAATGATAATTTGCAAAAGAAAATGGGTAATGATCAAAATAATATATAGACAAATTTTGACACGTTAGCTATTAGCTATATAAGCCATATTATCCTAAATAAAGAAAACTAAACATGGTTCTGGGTTCAGAAGCAGCTGCAAATTCAACAATAAGCTAAGGTTGTATTTATTAAACCTGACTTGATGTTTAACAGATACCAAAGTGGTGATAACCAATTATAAATTCTGCCAACCTAAGCCTCAGTTAGAATGAGAAAGATGATCAGCAAAAGAAATTCGAAAAGCAATTTTCAAGGATAATTCTTACAGCGGCAAGACTGTATTTGTCTTTCAAAAGCTTACATATAGCCAACATTAAAGCTGTTTTCCTGCACAGTGTGAAATGGAGTTTCATCAGAACCCATTATTGAGTTTCACACGCAAAATTATGAAATTAATAACTGAATCCAGCACAAAAACCCAGAGGAGCGGATAAATTCCTACAGGAGAAGGCATACAATATATAATTGAAACATGAGGTATAACATTCTTACGAAACTATAAAGTAAAAAGCTAAAAATTCCTAGTCTGGGAGAATACATTAGAACCTGATAATTAGAAACACCCTGATCTCTTTATTAAATTGAAGGAACATAATGAATAAACCATATATAAATCAAGAATACCCTTCTAATTACACAGCTCAATACAAAATACAGTGACACAGCATTCCAAGGAATCGAATACAACTTCTTCAACAAGGAACAAAGAAAACTGGAACTCTTTCTTTTTTCGGAGGGGGATTAGGACCGCCTGATACTGCCCATTTTAAGAGCCATGTGAGCTTATATAAAGTTGAAGTTGAATATCTAAGCTTGAACTGAACTGATACCAGAATATAAAAGTTTGTAACATAGCAACATCATTCTTTTCAGATATCTTTCACAGCAATAACAATTGCAGTTAATACAATCATGTAATCTTTTGGGAATAACTTAGCTCAGACGGGGGCTTGAATTCACAACCTCACAGCCCTGGAGATGCTCTAGTACCACTCACCCAAAGGCTCGTTAGCACAAAGATGTAGTCTTTAGCATCGAATAACATTGCAAAGGGATTAAAGGGAAAAAATTGAAGTGGGAAAGAGGAGAAATCCTACCCAGTACCAACAGGGCCACCAATACCAACAGTAAAAGCTCTTTCATTGAAATCCCTAGTGAGAATTGCTGGAGCTCTTCTGCTGAAATAGCCTGGAGAGTAAATGGGTTCGTGAGAATGAGGTGCTAATCCATCATGGCTATGGTACACTCTTCCATCTGGCCCTATCCACGACGTCGTTTTGCTATTCCACCAGTAACAAACGAACAAACCACTGAATTTGCTTCCATGAATTGGAAAGCAGGAACAAGCATGAAATGACAACTTCAGAGGAGATAACATACTCATGGGAATGGTGATGGTGATGATGGTCGTGGCCGTGGTCGTGGTCGTGGTCGTGGCCGTGGCCGTGGTCGTGGTCGTGGCCGTGGCCGTGGCCGTGGTGGTCGTGGGAAGCCATTGACAGCAATATACAATTACAGAATGTGTAACATATGACCCTAGCCAAACATAAGCGCAGTGGGGTGTCGTCATGGCATTATATAATTCAAAACTCCAGTCATTAGATTTTTTTTTTTATTATTTTAATATTAGCTACTTATTATTACCATTAGTTATTTAATTAATAAATTATTAATAATTAATATCTATTTATAAAATATTTATTATATCTTATAAATTAAATATATATAAATTTTCTTATCTGTTATGTCTTAACTAATAATTATATTTAATAATTAATAAATTTAATAAATATAACAAAACAATATTTCCTACATTGTTTAATATTGCTAGTAGATTATCAAAAAGATCAAACTTTCATATATTTTTTAAATTTTATAAATTTATTTAACTTAAGTTAAATAAAAGTAAATATTTCTATTTTTGACTAAATTCATTATATTTTTATAAAAAATAATTTATTAAAAATTTAATAAAAAAAATATTTAAAAAATAATTATATTATTTTAAAAAAATCCCATTCTAAATAAAATATTTCATCTTTTTTTTATCAAAATTTTGCTAATATCTATTTTTTTGAACTATAAATTGACCTAGTTATTCATATTTAGGATATAAATAATTTAATTTTATTGATTAGACTGTAGATATAATCTTTCTTATTTAGCTAAATCACTCTATAAATGATATACACACAATAACAAAGATTTAAAAATTTTCAGCTTAATTATAAATAAATCATCAATTTTTTTAATAGAAATATGTGATTTTAATTTTGGTTCATCTCAATCTAATTTCAATTAAAAAATAAAATTGATATAATTTTATTAATATTTAAATTATTTTTAATAATGTAAAGTATCAAAAGATTTATCATTTAAAGCCATTTTCATAGTTTTATATCAATATTAGATTGAACTTAAAAATAAAAAAAAATTCTTTTTGTTCATGAATTCATTTTAAATTAAAATAGTTTGAGACTTTATTAATAACAAACAAAATTTAAGATAAGCACATTTTAGTAAATATGAATTAGAA
Organism: Omphalea diandra; assembly: GCA_949677035.1. Lineage (NCBI taxonomy): Eukaryota > Viridiplantae > Streptophyta > Magnoliopsida > Malpighiales > Euphorbiaceae > Omphalea > Omphalea diandra. The sequence continues at coordinate 2,867 of CATIWR010500458.1, read as the reverse complement.
TATTATTTAAATTCTAGTTGTAACTATTTAATTATGATAATAAATTTAACAAAAAGATAATAAATAGAAAATTTTAAATTTAAACTCTATAATCTTAAAAAGTAAAATTTTTGATATTTTCTTCTAGTATAAATTCTAAAATAAATTTAAATATATTGTGAAAATCTAAAAATGAATTTATATCAATACTTTAAAATTAAAATTTGTCTTAACATATTATAATTTATTTTAATAAATAAATGAGTAATAAATTGATGTATTTTAGTTGAATCAATTTATTACTAATTTAAAATGAAATCATATTAATATTTTATAATGTTATAATCTGTTCTAATAATTTAAATTGGAATCATATCAATCTATTCTTAATTTGTAATAAATTGATAAGTGAAATAATATTAATCTATTATAATTTTAGTGATTGATATTTAAAATGAATCAGTGTAATATATATATATAATATAGTTTATTATAATATAAAATTTAATAAAATCATTATAATGCATATATAATATAGCAAATTATTATATTAATTTATTATACTTTTTAAATCAATTTATTAAGAATCAAACAGTTCAATTTATATCAAATATAATGAAACTATCATTTTAAACACACACACACACACACACACACATATATATATATATATATATATATATATATATATATATATATATATATATATATATATATATGTTATTATAATAATAATAGATAACCATCTATAAGAAAATAGATATAAAAATAGACACATAAAATTTTATATAATTCAAATTATAATTATATTAATTATATACTATTCATTGAAAAAATCGTGAAATTTTCTTAATTATATAATTTACAAAGAAATTTGATAAAAAAATTTTAATATTATAAAGTTATCATATAAAATCAATACACACACGTTTATATATATATATTCAATAATTCAGATAGGATATAAATGGAGGTATTATATTATTTAAATATAAATTTATTTATATTTATTATTTTATTAATTTAAACATTATTCAATTTAATTGAGTAAAATTTGAACAAGCAACTTTAGATAAAATACATATACAAATTAATAAGTACAGGTAAGACACATATTGTCATCTATGTTGTCTTTTCCTAATTTATTATCCATACAAAAGCGGTCCTTATCCACATAGAATTTTTTTTTATTTTTTGTCCGGTATATCTTATTTTAAATTTTGACAAATTTTATATATATATATATTTATTCTTCCTTCATTCGTTTGCAGTGTTTGGAATTGAAGTATTCCTTGTACCTATTAGGTGAGTGCACCAATAATTGCTATGTCCACAAACCATTACCGATATACCAAACAGAAGCAACCAAGTTAGACAGCATAAAAGGAGTGATGAACTCAGGAACAGAACCTGACCAGCTCCTAATATCTGAAATTGACAAAGCAAATTTGGGGAATAGATTTTATTTCTTAACAAATGAAATATAAATATTACACCCATCACACGTCATTTTAATGTCTTATACGCACATATGCTTACAACTCATTCTTGTTTCTTTTTTCTTTCTAGTACAAAATACAAACTTGATAATATGTATATTATAAAAAAAAAAAAAAAAGAAGAAAAAAAGCTTAGCACTACTTTACACAATTTATTTCCTAATTCTTCCTTTTTATAATATATATTTCTAAATGTGGACTAAGAAGCCCACAAGAAATTCATATCCAATATATTTATATTAGGAAGATATGCTAATTATACTCTATTTTTTCATGCATTCACTTGAATCTAGAGGTGAGCAAATTAGTCGGTTCGATTTATTTGGTTCAATTTTTTATTAAAATCAATCAAATTAAATTTCACATTTTACAAATCGAATCAAATAGAAATTTTAAAAAAATCGATTTAACCAAACTTCTAAAATCTTTGTTCGATTTAATTAAATTACATGAATTTTAAATTTGGTTGATTCAAATTAGTTTAATTTATTAATAATTTTAGTTAATTCGATTTTTTTAATTTTTTATATAAAAAGCTGAACAAAAACCAAAATTTTTTTAAAAATGAAATCGAACCGAACCAAACAAAATTATTTTGGTTGATTTTTTCGGTTCAATTCAATTTTTGCTCGCCCCCTACTTGAATCAATCAAGTGCAACATCAAAAAACAAAGTATACAAGCAAAACCCATTATAAATAATATGCTAGCAAATTCAAGAAACTAAAAAAAAGGGTTGAAAAATGAAGAAACAAACCCATATATGTTAATGAATTAGTCAAACAAGTTCTTTAGTGCATTGCTCTTGTCACATGGTAGGGACACGAACACCTTTTGGGAGTCACTTTGAGTAATGGCTTGATTAATGGTATTAGTGGTATTAGTGGGTGTAACTGGATCAATATTATTGCCTAAGATCGCTCCTTGCTTTTGCATATAATCCCATTTGTCTTGACAAAGGTAAAAGAATGCCATGAAAGAGACCTGGGCAGTGAAAAGTATAGTCCAAATCCTTGTTTTGCCTGATATTTTCTTGTGGTAGGCATCCAAGCCTGTGTAAATGTTGATTATCCCAACTAATGAAATTACTGTTCCAAGCATCCAATGCAGAAAATACCATGTACTTCTTCTTCTACTCCCTCTGCAGAAATTAAAGTATTTTTTTTCAGAAAAACAAATTAATATATGCAATATAATTAAGGCAATTTCTTGCCATATACACTTCTAATTAAATTGTTAAGTCACTTATCTAAGAGGTCTCAAAAATCCAATAACAGCTTGAACCCAAACTGCACCATAAAGTGCTAGACCTATTCTCTGGTGGTTGTTATCAAATGAATTCTCAAAGGATTTTATGGACATGACAGCTCCAGATGTGGCAAGAAGTACT
>CATIWR010500304.1:0-15297 GCA_949677035.1 Omphalea diandra | reverse complement strand
GTTCTAATTTAATAATACTTATATTTTCTAAACTAAATAGGTCTAATTTTTTATTAACTAACATAAAAATATACATTTTTTTGTTTTATTAATGAAATAATGTATAATTTATGAAATAACAAAAGCTAAATATGAATTTTCAAGAAACTTGGAAAAATTAAAATCAATTAAATTTTCATAGTCTATAAATTTCTTATACTTTTCTTCAATATAAAAATAAATTATTTAAAAATTAAATACTTGGTATCTTATTATTTTCAATAATTAATTTCATAGCACTAATTTTTAGATTTAGTTTAGATATATCATAGATTTATTTTGTTCTCAAATTATTTAGATCTAATTTTTTGAAGCAACATAAAAAATTAATTTTTCATATTTAATTTTTGAAAAAGAAAAAATTAATTTTAAAAATTTTAAAGAAATTTTATAAAGATTAAAATTAATAAAAAATTTTCAAAATAAAAAAAAATCTTTTGTACTTTTTCTTAATTTAAATAATATAATATTTTTTTAATTTACTAAGAACTAAAATATATTTTTATTTTTGTTTATAAAATATTTAATATCAAATCACTCTCAATAATTAATTTAAAAAGCACCTATTTATAAACTTCAATATAGCTAATATTTTTAGATTTGATTATAAAGGGTGTTATTGTATACTGGTTATACTAAATTTTTATAAATATGTTGTCTAAATTAAATTGATTTAATTATTGAGCTTGATTAGATATCTAAGTATTTGATAAATTAAAATAATAAAAAATATATTTCATTTTTTAATAAATTAAAAAATATTATATTATTTAAATTGATAAAAAATTAGACTAAAAAATTTTGATTGATTTTAATTTTTTTTAAGTTTCTTAACAAATTTTAAAATTATTTTTTTATTTAATTTTGATTGATTTTAATTTTTTTAAGTTTGTTAAAAAATTTTAAAATTATTTTTTTGCTATTTCAAAATTATAAATTATTTTTATTAATAAAATATAAAAATTAATTTTTATATTGAAAAAATTAGACCTATATAGTTTGAGAACAAACTAAATCTGTGCTTGACCTAAAGTAAATTTAAAAATCAGTGCTATTTGGATTAACTATTTAGAAAAATAGGATATTAAGTATTTAATCTATTTTTTGAATTAAAAAAGGACGAAATTTTTCTAGACTAGAAAATTTTAATTTTTTTAATTTTGAAAATTCAAATTTATTTTTATTATTTTATAAATTATAAATTATTTTTGTTAATAAAAATATTTGAAAAATCAAAATTTTATATTGCTTGCTAAAAAAAAGACTTATTTTGCTTGAAAATAGTGTTTTAATTAGAACAAAAAGTTAAATTTGAATGTGATTGAAACAATTAAAAAGTTCAAAAATCTGAATATCTAGCTAGAGAATAAATTTAAAAAATAAAATTTATGCATTTTATTTTTAATAGAAAATAAAAGTTATGGTATATTTAAAAAATCACACTTACTTTTAGAATTCCTTTTGATAGTTTATTTTTATTCATATTCAATTTAACGTTCATAAATTTTATTTTTCATAATTTATATTCTCTCCATCTTTCCCAACAAATAAAAATACACAACTACTATACAAAATCTTTTTCGTATTTGCTTTGCCTGATTTTTATTTTAATTTTCACGTTCGGTAAGTTGTCCAAAAAGAGGAGTCTATGGTTCAAAAGCACTAAGAATATATGCCATTATTAAGAGAACAAGGCTCCATTTGTTTTACTGAAAATAATTTAATTTATTAGAGAAAATTATTTTTTAAAGCCAGACTCAAGGATTTTCAAAGAAAATCCTAATGTGTAGGCCATCTGTTGAGATGTATGTCACAAGGAAAATCAGCCTCAAACTTATTTTCATTTAACGTTTCAAAAAGACTCGTGGAATGTGATTTTGGGAAGTAATTTCAAGAACAACTCAAGAATAATAGATATACATAAATGCAAAACTGAGCTCACTTTGAGCAGTCGACAGCACTAACAAGATTATTAGGATAGTTTTTAATTGAATACTACACTATGTTTTACATTGTTATATTATAATATAATAATTAATAATTCACTATTAGATTTAATGATTGTTATTTATTCTATATTAATATCAAATTTATTCTTTAATGTTATTTGATCATTATTATAAAATTCACCTAAATAATGGGTCTAAGTCGAAAATAAATAGATAATAATGATCAAGCTCAGATAAGATAATGGGAAAAGGATTAAAGCCGAATTAAGTAGACAATGGATCAAGCCAAATTAAATAGGTAATGGGAGTAGAAGATAAGCAATGGGTCTAACGCCTACAAATCAGAAAATCCGCTTTGATAACATAAATAAGTTTTGAATATTTCAGCAATAAAGGGGCAATTTAGACAAAGTGAAAGCATTTTTTTTCTTTTTGAGTTATCCTTTTTAACAACAAAAATCTAAGACAGTATAATATGGGAGTATATTTGATTAATTTAATTTTCAGTTTGTATTTTTATTTAACCTGAATACTGTTGAAAACAAAAATATTCCACGTTGAATAAGTACACAAAATAAAAACAAATTATAATCGAATAAGTTTTCATTAGCGGACGAGATGTGAAAAATTTTTGAACTGAAATAACGAACTAAATTAGATTGAATTTGAATCAAAAAAATTTCAAAAATAAAATAAATAGAACGATTTTAGTTCTTTACATATCTCCGAACTGAGAATCAAACTAGAACCATCTCGATCCCAACTGAATATTATATATATATATATATAAAACCTATATGACTCATAAAACTAATCAATTTTTTAATTTAAATATTAAACTTATTAATTACATTTAATTATTTAGACTGTTTATCCAAATAAAATATGTAATGAAAATTATCAATGATTTTATTCGTTTATTATAAATTTTCTCTTTCTAATTGAATAGTTGAATAAAATGTTTAACTAATTATTATTAATCATTGATATGAAATCAAAATTTTATATTTATTAAATTAATCAATTTATTAAAACTGAACTTCTCAACGTCAATTGGTATATAAATATAATAATATATACTATTTAATTTTTATTTATTTAAAAAGTTATACACTTAACTTTTTATAGTGAAGTGAAAAATTGATAATTAAAAGCTAAAAATACTAATATTTGAATCATACCAAATGAAATTGAACCACATTAAAAGAATTGAGAATCAAACTAAACCATCTTGAAAATTTGAAACAGTATCAATTTTTTAAAAAAGAATTTTCTAAAAATTTGAAATAATTCTGAAGAATTTCAAATTTATAAGTCGTTTCATTTTGCGCTCACCTCTATTTTTCATACTACCGGTCATCGGACTGAAAAAATCAGAAATCGACTGGCTGTCAGGTTCAAAATCACTTTAAAAACCGGATAGTTATCAAGACAGCGTCGTTTTGGAATGTTGGCCTATTTTCTCTCTGTTCGACAAACCCAAATCCAAAAGCACTCGTCTCTTCGACGAAACTCAAAACACTTCTCTCGTCTCTTTCTGGTGTTTCATTTGAGATTAAAAAGCTTGATAACGATGAAGCAGAAAAGACATGGCTTTCAGTTGGAGATTACAAAGCATGACAAGGATGAAGGAGAAGAGACATGACTTTGAAGGTTAAGACTTTACAATTCACAGTTGTGAGACACAAGGTTGCGTTAGTGGGTGTGATTATGGTATTGTTATGGGGCATAAGCTATTGAGATGGCTTAGCCTGGAAAGGATCCAACAAAAATCTCATCTTGAATGTGAGTCCCTCTTTTTTCTTAATATTCCTTTACTGCCCTTCTTTTTTTTTTTTTTTTTTTTTTTTTTTGCCTTTGTTGCTTGCATTTTCTTGTTTGGTATAAATTTTGGTATTTTTCTTATATTTAGTATAAAATTTGAAATATAAATTATATAAATATTTTGTCTGTTTGCTATTTTGAAGATTTGTATTTTCTAGTTGAAGAAATTTCATCATCAATGTGATTGCATTTTCTCCTATTTGTGTAAAATTTGGAATATATATTATATAATGTATGTAAATTGGATCAAACCAATCACATAACTGTTTCAATCACCGGTTCAATTTTAAAAATATTGACTTGTACTTTCGATTTAGTCCCGTTACCTAGTTTATTTAATTTGGGCTTAATCTATTACCCATTACTTTACATGAACTTGACCTATTATTGTCTACTCAATTTGGGCTTATGGTCTAGCCAGGTGGCATTTGTGAGGAGAGTCGTATCAAATAAGGACAAACTAAAACCTAAATGCAACCAAATGGACTCCCATCCTACACTTTGGCTTTTGTGGTTAAAAAATAACTGAAACTTAAAAATATAAATTTATCCTAACTGTCACCACATTGCTCTTTTATTACCGAGATATTCAAAAATTTATTCAAGGGTATCAAGAATCATTTGTAGACCATATCGAGGTAGAGAAGTTATCTATCATGCTGTAACAATGAGGATGAATGCAACGTCGCAATCACGAGACACTGGTGCATTCTACACCATCTCGATCCAGCATTTCACTTAAATTTTCCAATAGGAAGAGTTGATAACGGTAGGACGTTGGCATGAGCTGCAACTGATCTACTTAACTGAACCAAACCATAATTTCGGTTTTCTTATGGGCAGCAGCCGCATGTTGCAACAGGAAGGTGGTAATGGAGATGACCAAGGTGGGGTTGCATCTGAAAACAGTGTAATCGACCAATGAAGACGCAAGTGAGCTGCTCGATTAGGCTTGCTCATTTTGGGCCCTGTTTGTTAATCTACCATGATAAAATAACCTATCAATGTACGACACATCAATAGAAAAATAAAAATAATATGAATGATTAATAGTATAGACATTCCTCAGCTTTTAAATATGAATATACACGTTTCGATATCATTCGGCCAAACTTATTCTAGGACTCGGCATGGCCTAGAACATTGGGCTTGTTCCATGAATGTTCAACTTAATAGACTGCCACACTCTTCTCAGTGGAGTTGTTGGACATCATCCCATTTCCTAAATCCTTTTCTACACCAAATTTAAGCTCTCTCCACTTGCATGCTATAAATTAAATCAATAATTGAGTCCACTCGTTCTACGTTCTAGTATCATTCATTTCAGCTAATTACTACATTGGACAGGAATTATAGTCTGATACTCTAATATCGAGCAGGTCTCTAGGTCTCACATACTATAGAATCCAATGATTGATGAAATCTCAAAATGAATTTCAAAGAATAAATATAATTGATTAAGAGGGTTTTTTTTTTTTTAAAAAAAATAGTCATAGTAAGAGTATCCACAATTTAATATAATATTATTTTTAATACTTTGTTATTTCTTTTTCCAGTAATTTTAAAGCATATTTTCAAATGAATTTGATATATTTATAAATATTTATTATCTCTAACTCCTATTTTAAAAATTAATCTCAATAAACTTTAAAAAAAAAAAGACGAATTCTCAACCACTTGCCTTAATATTTAGGATTAAGAAAAGTAATTTTAAGCTCATAAAAAGGAAAATCTAATTTCAAGGTACATACAAATTATATAATTATTTGTTCTCTTGTTAATTAATTTTAAGAGCTCAAACCCTATACTTCACAAATTAGAACAGGACTAAATTATCACTAAACTAAAGCCACATTATTAGTCCTCTCGCACATAATAATTGTATTCAATTCATTACTGTCAGTCAATTGCAATGTCATGGATAGCCCACTTCTCATTCCATTTTCTTGCCCCCCTAGATTGAAAGAATCGAAAAGAAAATTGGATGGATTGGCAGGCAATAATGAAGAATGTTCACTCTTTGCTTCTGTTTCTCTAATACAGAAACCAAAAAGAAAATTTTTTTTTCTTACCCTTGCTTTGATTAAGCTAAATTAGGGAAAAAGATCAAAAGGGAAAGAAAGAAGGAAATATGTTTCCCAATTATTTTCTTCCATAACCACTCGTAGAGATGAAGGAACACAAATTTACTAACCACAAAGCCAGAAACCAGAAGCAGAGAAAACTTTAGTCAAGGTGTACCATGAATCAGTTGCATTTTAAACCAATACTATATTAATCTCATACACTAAGAACAACAACGTTTCCTGCAGCTTCAGCAGGCGAGAAAGCCAAGAACACGAGAGCAGCCATAATCCCTACTGGAAAGAAAAGAAGCAGGAATGGCGGAGGAGGCAGCGGCGGTAACAGCAATGGCAACACCAACATAGACGCCGTAAGAACCGCCAGTAGTACCATACTTACTAAGCCAAAACACCGCACCATACTAGTATTGACCGTACAACAATTCTTGATCTTGTCGCCAGACCTCTGACCATTTCTTGCAGAGCAAGAGCAGAAGCAAAGATTATTATTTGATAGATAGCAGAAATAACAAAACAAATTCAAGAAACGTTACTTTCTTGGAATTTAGATGGCCAAGATTCAATTCAAGAACAAGAACAGATAGCAAAAAAGCTTCTAAGGTCGGTCCGAGATTACCAATTTTGAGGAATTTGTTTTTAATCGTGGAGAACGTGAACGCCACCACATTTGGAATGAAACGGGTATTTATAGCGGTTTTGGAGGTGGTCTCAAAATTATAAGGTGTGCTCGTCGAATCTGCAGAGAATGCGTTATGACCGTTGATCTTGGTGGGGATTCCACTGTGATCGACAGTCCATAGTATGCACAAGAAAATGTTTTTTTTATAACGCGTGCATCGGCTTACCCTATATGGGAATGGGACCCGTTATGGGGACGGACATCGTTTTCATATCTAGGTGGAGAAAATCAGGGTGCGAATCAGACAGAATCACAGCGGCAGATCCCAATATATATTCAGCTGATACGTATAGAGGAATAGGAACGAAGTTGGGCACATATTGTTTAAGATAGTTTGTGTTTGATTATCTTTTATTAAATTGGTTTAAGAACATAATTAAGTAGTTTGTTAATTTAGGTTGAGAGGGGTTTTGTTGTTTTGTCTATTTTGGATGTTTGTTAATCTTCGGCTCAAACAATGTGCTATAGCCTATGGTCTAATTAATTAAGTTCTTTCCCAAAAGTAGTGTTATGAGAGACAGCTGCCATGCCTATTAGTAATTTAATGCAATGTTAGATTTGAAGTTGTAAATTCTCTTTTATTTATGCAATTTCTTGGTTCGACCATATCCACACCTTTTCATTTTCATATACTGCTTTCTTTTTTTTCTTTTTTTTTTTAACTTGCTTTCTGTGAGAAACCAAATTTTGAGAATTTTTTTTAGCATAAATAATAAATCTTAAGAAATTTCTTGATATTTTATTTATATATTTACTTTACACATTTGATATTCACTATTGAATTGACTGCTTATTTTATATACATATATGAAATGAAAAATAGATTTGGGTGTGATCAATATTAAGTAAATTTATTTCAACTTAGGGGACGATACTATATTTTTCAGTAGAGTTCGGATCAAATTATTTTGAATTGTAATATATTGAATTAGATCAAGTGATCAAGTCAATATATCAAAAGAAACTCGAATCATTTTTGAGCTTCAATCGTATCACTCATAATTTTATTTTTAATAAAAATTATTATTTTGATTTTTATTTGGATCAATTAGATTAATATGTGGATTGCATTATAATTAGATCGAACTTAATTCAAAAATTTTGAATAATTTTCAATTAAATTAAATTTAAATTATTTTTAAAAATAAATTTGAATCTTTCTTTTTTTTTTTTTTTTTGAATGCTGAGTCTACGTATATATCTCATCTGTGCAAACACTGTGGTGTTAGGAGAAAAATATTATCATCGTAAGGATTTTAACCTAATTAATATTAAATATAGGATTAAAGTATATTAAGTTGAAGGCTGTTAATATTTGTGAATTACTACAATTTAAGAACGCCTGAGAGACATTAGTCAAATGTAGAACCTACCACGATCCATGCTTTTCACGTTCCAATTACAATAAATGTTTGAAACTGTTTAGCATTTCAATTTCAAAAAAGAACTGACCAATTACAATAAATGTTTCAAACGTAATATTTCTCATTCGCAGCAGTAAAAAGACTGTCACTTGTCTTTTATGATCAATGGTATCTTAATTTCTTCTATTATTTATTATTTATTTTTTCTTTAATTTTCTTTAATAAGTTATATATTTCTTTAGACCTATTGATTTTTCTTTAGATCTATTGAATATGAAGTTTTGTTATCTTTTTTTTAGTGAAATATTTAATTTTTAACCTTAAATTTATCATTATTGATAGATTTTAAGGTTTTTTATTTCACTTTATAGTGGATTTTTATTAATATTGTGTTTATACCTCTATTCTTAAAAGTTTCATTGTGATTATATATATTTATTTGAATTAATAATTGAAAGATAATTCAAAGAGAACAAATGCTTATAATAAAATCTACAATTGAAGATTATTGAATCGGATTTGAGAATATATATATATATATATATATATATATATATATATATATTTCTTTTACCCTAAAAAAATTCTCCACTATTTTTTTTGAAATGTTTCAAAATGTAAGTCCATTTTTATTAAATCAAAAATATTTATAAGCAATTTATGTAATTTACTCTCATTAATTGCTAAACAAAAAAAATGTATTTATTTACTCATTAAATAAATTGAGAGTATAAATGAAAGAATATATTATAAATAATAAGTTGGCAAATCATTAAATGCATTTTCTTTAAAACAATATTTTTATTACCTATTTGTTTTAAGTGTAAATTTTCATTTGTGAATTTTTTTGCATTGTAAGATTTTGTATCTTTATATTGCTCTATATTTTCAATTAATAAAGTTATTTTATTTTTTCTCAAAAAAAATTCGAACATAATGAGTTGATGACTTAACCTTGTTTTCATATCCTAGAATTTTCTAAATTAAGGAGTTATTTGGTTTATAAAAAAAAAAAATGTTATTTCATATTCGAAATGAGTGATTTTGACTTTTTGCATTTGATTTATCTAAAAATGTATCAGAATAACAATAAGATTCTCTCATTTAGAAAATCACTCATTTTCCCTCTTCTCTAAGAAAATGAGATTGTCATTTCCATAAGATTGAAGTCAAACATATATTATTTAATTAATATAACCAACATTTGATATATGACATATAAAATATAAAACTAAATATATAAAATAATATATCAACTTTATTATTATTAGTAGCAGTAGGAATACTAGTATTCTTTTTCTATTGCATTCTATTTCTTTTTAAATTTTAAATTTAATTTTGAAACTTGTTTGTATTAGTTAATATGAAATCAAAGAGGTCTTATTATAAATTAATATCTTAGTTTAATGATAAAGTGAGATTATTTATAAATAAATATTTAAATTTAAATTTTACCAATATAATTATCTCTCAATACTCATATAAAAAAAAAAAAGACAGAGAGCCTTGGTATACACATGGGACATGGTCTATACAAATATGCACAAAAATCATTTTTGGAAACCACAATCAACAGAAACAAAAATAAAAAGATAAATATTCGATTGCAAGCTTGTAAAGCTAAAAAGAGAAAATAAAGAAGTAGTAGGTAGGATTCAACGATGCTCCCCGAAGAATAATGCTGGGAAGGGAATCCCAAATCTTGGAGGCATATGTGATTTTGTATGGAACGTATCAGAAAAGCCATTATCAACCTCAATACCATAAATCTCTTCGTATTTATATCTTATAATTAAAACAACAATAACACTATTAAGCCCATAGCGTCCCAGTTCAATGCATGCCTTGATTTGTCAAAAGCCTTTCAAAGCTGGCGCATCTGACATACTTGCATTGAAAATCGTCGGGTGAAGATATGATTCACATGCAAGATAATATATATGGGTTCATCCCTTGTTTTTTTTTTTTTTTCCTTCTGAACTGAGATGAATATATCGAAGGAGTCTGAATATGTGGAAGTTGGTACACTTGCTCTGACCTATTTTCTTTTAAAACAAACTCGATAGTATAAAATTTTATGATGGGTGCAATGTATCTGCATGCACTAGTACTAACCTATCCCTACTGCCTACGTCTCTCTCTTTCCCAAGAAGAAAAAAAAAACACTTGTCCTCTGCTGTTATTCCGGAAACTACTGTGCCATATTTTATTATGCGAATGAAGTGCATATATTAAACTCCTTGCTCAATAATGGAATGATACCAACTAAAGAGTACACACAATACTAATGTAACTTAGACTTGACATCCTGCAAGAAAGGATTTCTTCTTCTTAGATAATCCTAGGTGATGAAAACATTTACCATATCAACCAATCAAACTATGCTAAGTATTGGATTAATGACAAATATTTTTTAAATTTGCGAAATTTTCAAACTATTTGTGGAATTTTATATACATTCATGGTATAGATTTATTGATGATTTTTCGATAATCAATCAATATTTATTATTAATTTCAGTTTTAAAGTTAATTTTAATTCATTATTTTTCATTTGTCAAGTAATTATGTATAATACAATTACTTATTATTTTTTACACTATGCTATAAAAAAATTATCATATCAAAAAAATTTTAAATAAAAAATTAAAAAGCTCAATTGTCATAAAAATTGAAAAAAAATAGAAATTGAAAAATTTTTAAAAAGTAAAAATTCTAAATATAAAATCAAGATCATATAAAAAAAAATATTTCGAACATAAAATTGAAAAAACCCTAAAAGTAAAAAATTTAAATTACTTTTAAATAGAAAATGAAAAGACTTAAAAAGTAAAAACTTTAAATAAAAAGTCAAAATATTATGAACAAAAAATTAAAAAATCTTAAAAAGTGAAATTCTAAGCTATTTTCAAATACTAAATTATAAATTTTTAAAAAGTACAAAATTTAAATAGAAAATTAATATTTAAATTAATTTGATTGATTGTTCAAAATTTTGAATATATAATGATAAATGTCATTATAATAAATTATCAGAAATTACTTCATTTAAATTTAATAAATTTTTAAAAAAATTATGTCACACAAAATTGAAAGTATAAGTTAATAAATAATTTATTGTTACAATTAACTTTGTGCGTAATTATAATTTTAAAGAAATTTATTTTATTATTTTATTTAATTGATAATAAGTTTTATAAAATAATAATTAAATTTTAATTATTGATTATGTATTAATTTTTAATCAATTAATTAATTAATTAATTAAAATAAATATTAAATTTATTTAAAATTCATTATTATAATTATATACATAATGCACGACTTCACTATCAATGCTATATGGTGGTACAAATCTGTCACTAGAATTTGTTCTAAGTTTGGCATCAGGATCTTTAAGAATCAATTTCAAATTAAGAGTGGAGTTATTTTAAAAAATTTCATCAATAACTGATGTTATACTCTTAAACACCATATACATATAATGAGCTAAATAACTTACACAATACAAGTAATTACATTGATAAAGATAACTCTAAATAACTATCAACATAATAATGGTTGGAGCAGGGCTGTGGTTGGGGTATATCTGGTGGACAGGAGACTGAGCTTCTATGGCCCATGATCTTGTATTTTATGTATATAAGAATAGACTGGATTAAGATTATTAAATGGGCTCTTGAAGTTGGGTGAGCCTAACAAAATTTTCAAAAACTCAAGTAGATCAAGTTTTTTATCTGTCTATAATATTTATAGGTGTATAAATAGATGAAAAAAATATATATTATTTTCATTCTATTTTAATAATTTTAACTTTAAGTTATTGCATAAGTAGATGAAAAATATGTATTATTTTCATTCTATTTTAATAATTTTAACTTTAAGTTATTTTTCTAAATAATTTCATGTGTCTTCAAGATAGAAGTTATTTTTCTAAATAATTTCATGTGTCTTCAAGGTATAGCAATAATAACAATTATATAATTCAATGGTTAAATTTCAAATATCTGGAGTTTTGCTCTTATTTTTGATCTTGCACTTAACTTTATTTTAATGAAATTATCTTTGTTAAAAAAATTAGATCATTAAACTATGATAAGTATTGCATTTATCTATCTATTTATCATCTATATATAAAGTAAAGACAAAATTTTAATGTGGTGAAATTTTTTTTATTTTGGTTATATATATGTTGATATGATAAATTATTGTTAAGCTTTTCATGTACATGACTTTATAATAAATATGAAAATTAATCTTAATATTTCATGTACCTTCATTTATTATTTTAGTTTAATATTCATTAATTTTTGAACTTATGTGTATTTATTGCAAATATTTAATTAATAATTTACTTTTTCTTCTTTTTTAAATACTTTTAAATGCATTCACCATTTGTTATTTTATTACTAAATAGTAATTAAATAACATATTTTTGTAGTTATATTATCTATTTATTTTTTGTTAAGAATATTTTGTTAATAATCACAAATCAATAATTTACTAATATATTAAATTTTAATTAAATATTTATTTAAAATATAAATAGAAATATAATTCATGCACCGCGTGGGTTTTCGGCTAGCTTTCATATAATATTTGATACCAAATGAAACGGGCAAATTATGTGGCATTATTTTTTATGGATATGTACACTTACTAAGCATTTTACACTCTGCAGTGCTTTAGAAATTGGATTCGAAATTGAGTTGGTTGGTTATTTTAATTCATTTTTACTACTGATTTAATTGGATATTATTTTTTTAAAAGAGTTAACATAATATATAGATAATACTTTAAAATATTTTTAAAAAATAATTTAATATGATAAAATAATGAAAAAAATTTCCAACATCTTATTATGTTAAAATTACAATTGTTTAAAATTTTAATTATTATTTAGAGAATTATATCACTTATTTTTATTATAAATTTGAAATAAAATTATGTTCATATATAATTCCTTAAAAAAATATGTAAAACCCAACTTTAAATTCTTCTTTTTTCAGATCATGTGACTACAATAAATAACCACATTCTTCTTTACAATTCATTATTTTAACTTTCTAATCCATTGAAATTGCTCTATCATATCTCAATACATTCTCAAGTATTGTTGCCAATCTAATTCTTTGATTATCATTCTTGATTTTCACTTTCTACATAATTCAACCCATTTCCTCAAATGACTAATCTGTATTAGCCATTTTTAAATTTTGGCAAGTTTCCCCTAAAGAAGACACATGTCAATTATTTTTCTTTAGTTTTCTTTTAGAATTATATAACCTAGTAGTGACCAAGTATCTTGCACAATATGATTATAATAATAAATTAAGCATAAATTCGCACATTATACGGAATGATTATAATAATAATTTTTAAATAAGTTTAATATTTATTTTTATTAATTAACTAGTTAATTAATTAAATTATTAATTATTAATTTATTAAAATATTATCAATAAATAAAATAAAAAATCTTAAAATTTATAATGATATTGACTTATATTTTCAATCTTATATAATATAATCTCAATAATAGAATTTATTAAATTTGAATGAAATAATTTTTAATAGTCAATCAAATAAATAATATTAAGTATTTTATAATAAAAATGAAATTAATACCTAATTATAAATTATATATACATATATGTGTGTGATAATTATGATAAAAATTTATCTATTGATTCAAATATTTAATCTTGTATAGTATAATTTTAAGATAAAGTTTATCAAACTTGAATGATGCAATTCTTGATACTCTATTACACGATCTCTAGCTTTTATATACTCATAATTTTGAATAATCATTAAAATTAGTTTAAATCTTAACTTTTTATTTAAAATTATTACTCTTAAAATTTTTTAAAATTGTTGTTTAAAGATTGTTTAGGACTTTTATTTTTCAGATTTTTTAATTTTTTATTCAAAAATTTTTTGTTATATGATTTTAACTTTTTGTTTATAATTTTTACTGTTTAAATGTTTTAATTTTCTAGTATGAAGGTCTTTTATATATGATAATAAATTTTTTTAATTTTTATTTATAAAAAAATTCTATAACATAGTATAAAATAATAATGCATAACTATATTATATATAATTATTTGATAAATAGCAAATAATTATTTAAAATTAATTTTAAGATTGAAATTAATAATATATACTTAATTTTAAATGAATTTTAACATTTTAATTAATTAATTAAAATTAAAATTTAATTTAATTACTATTTTATAAAAAGTTACTTTCAAGTAAATAAATAATAAAATAAAATTTCTAATTATGTACAGTGTTAGTTATAAAAAAGAACTATATATTAATTTATACTTTCAATTTTATGTGACATAATTTAAAAAAAAATATTAAACTTAAATAAAATAGTACCTAATAATTAATCAAATAAATAATATTAATTATTTTATAACTAATAATAAAATTAATAAATAATTAAAGACTATATATATATATGTGTGTGTGTAAAATAATTGTAACAAAAAAACTATATATATATATGTGTGTGTGTAAAATAATTGTAACAAAAAATTATTTATTGATTCATATATTCAATCTTGTGCAGTATAATTTTAAGCACAAATTTATTAAATTTAAATGAAATAATTTTTGACAATTTATTATACTATCGTTTATCTTTATATACTTAAAATTTTGTCAAATCAATAGAATTAGTTTAAATCTTAGATTCCCCTTTAGAATTTTTATTTTTTAGGTTTTTAAAATTTTTTATTTAGAAATAGTTTATAATTTTTATTTTTTAGTTTTTTTTTCTAATTTGCTATTCATAATATCTTGGTTTCCTATTTAAATTTTTTTCTTTTTAAGTTTTCTAAATTTTTGTTCATATGTAGTTTAGAATTTTTATTATTTATATTATTGTAATTTTTTGTTCATAATATTTTTCATCTAACATTAACTTTCTATTTAGAAATTTTATTTTTAGATTTTTAATTTAATTTAGAAAATTTTTTATTATAGCAATTGAGTTTTCTAATTTTTATTTAGAATTATTTTTTTTATATGACAATTTTTTATAGTTTAATGTAAAATAATGACTTGTGACTGTGATTATTTAATAAATGACAAATAATGATTTAAAATCAACTTTGATACTAAAATCAATAACATATGTTGATTGATTGTTCAATTGTGTAAATTAAGTTAATCTTAGTTTATGTATATGTTACAATTCAATTTTAAATTATGATAAAGTTGGTATCAAAGTGTTATGTTAGAATCTTATAAATTTGTGAACTATACGATGTCAGTATTTTATTTTATTATTTTTTACTTATATATATATATATATATATATATATATATATATATATATATATA
>CATIWR010500204.1:0-17987 GCA_949677035.1 Omphalea diandra | reverse complement strand
GTTTTTATTTTAATTTAATGATAATAATAATCAAAATTCCTATAATTTAAATCTATGCCCAAAATATTTAATTTTCATAAAATTAAATTCTTCATCCATAATTAAATTAATTTTCATAAAATATATAAATTAACATGTTTACATTAATTCTCTTAAATATAAATATAATATTTTCACTTAAATAAATTAACATTAAATTTATTTAAATTAAATAACAATTCATTCATAATTAATTATTTTCATAGCATGAAATATTTCTCACAAATGATTTGATTTCTCAAATTAATAAAATTATTCTCATATAAGAATTTAATTTCTCATAATTAAATATATTAGATTAAATCAAGTCAAATAATGTTCTTAACTAAATTAAATTAATAATTAACTTGTGTATTTTTGTCAATTTTAAGTTAATATTTCATTATATCTTATTGCAAACAAACAAAATTAATCTCAAATCATTTCTTTCCATTCTTACCATCTCAAACACAAATATAATTTAACACTTTCTTTTCAAATCAAACTCATCCATTGCATTCCATTAATAACTTTTTCAACCCTTTATAAACTATCAATCCAAACAAGCCCTTAGTGCGGTGAAAGCAACACAATCATAACTTAAATATTTCAGTGAATCTCCACATCCCTGCTTGAAACCAACAACCACCACAACACTGTTACAATTTAATAACATTGTTCTAGTGACGTTGAATAAAAGGTTGCACATGATCCATAAGAGACTAGAGCACAATCCTGCAAAGGCTGGCATAACCAAATGGACTTCTCATGAATATGATGCAAGAGAAAAATGACGCATATCCTGAGATTAAAAAAAAACCCCCCCCCCCCCCCCCCCCCTAATAGTAATAAAACTCATTTTCCCTAAGAAAAGTAATATACAATTAATACATAAAAACACAGGGAGGATATTCTTTGTAATGATGGAATCTGACATTGCCTGGAACCTGGAATGCTGCAAAATGCATTAATGGAACTAATGTAAAATATTCATAGTTTTGGTAACATCATATGTGAACCCTCGTAGATATATCTAATTGCAAACTCACCAATTGTCGAAGTAGATTTCGTACCTGCAGAAAAAAGAATAAGCAAAAAATAAACATGGAACCATTTACACCTAACAAGTCAACTATTGCACTAAACATGTACACTGCAGGCTCAACTGGAAATTTGTGAAACAAAAGACACGTGTATAACACTGAATGCACTCCAATCATTGCGAAAATGAATGGAGCCTCAGATGCAAAAACTACAATTACATACTAAGCTATAGTAGGCAGGCAGTCCATGTGACCATAAATATATTTTGATCACAAATGTACCAAGTAATGTTAAACACCCCAATGCAAAGAGATATCAGCATTTAAAAACAACCCACTGCATACAGCCAAATATGCTCTAGATAGGTATCAAACAAAGAATTTTAGAGCTGACCTGCTGCCTCAACCATCATTACAACTATGGAGATGGTCTAAAATCTTAATTTACTTGAGATTAATGATATGAATCTAAACACCTCCCTGACGATAGGAACTTACAAAAGCTGTCATATCGGCAGTACTCTGCTTTGGATCTTCAGCGTCATGCCCATCCTGCCAGATAATAATAATAATAATGATGATCAAAGTAAAAGCACTAGTTAGAATTTTTTAAAAGAAATTTGTCACCAAGACTATCATCACATAATAAGAAAGGAAGGAAAACAAATAGAGTAAGAGGCCCATACACATAAAAAGCAGATGCTTAGGAACAGAGACTATTCACAGTTACTGACAGTAATGTATCGGGCAATTTCTATTTTCTAATGAACTCCAAAAGCAGCAATATGCTATCATTCTATCCAAAAACTTGACAATTAACGAAACAGATTACAAGTAATTAGAACCGTAATCCACAACCCAAAGACTTTACCAATTGGACAGATACCACTTTGACCATGGACCTTCAAAAATTAATCAAGAACTAGCTACTCAGCAGTTCATATTATATAGAAGAATCTTACCTAAGTTCCATTTCATTTACAGGTAACCACTGAAGTGGAAAGCCTTCTGTTAATACTAGTATTTGGTTACCCCTGTAAGAAATAAAAGTAAACCTGAACTCAAGCGCATTGACATATCATATAGATGAATTCAAAAGATTGATAAAGTTTTAAAAGTGCCCATATGACTTCTTGAGAAAAAGTTGTGGAGCCTGACGAACACCGCAATTACGGATTTGTTCCTGTTTTATATTTTTCTTTTTTCCTGTGCTCATTATTTGATAATATTAAAAATTTTAAAAACTGAATTTTAAATATTGAAAGTCTTAACTGTGTAATTATTTAGTATCAATTGAAAATTAAAAATTAAACTTAATTAATCTATTTAATAATTATAATTATTAAATAAAATTGATTTTTAAATGAGAATTTATTACTTTATTAAGGGTATATAAATCATATTAACAAAAATATTTTATTGTTTATTAACTGAGTTATTAAGAGATAATATTAAGTTAAAAATTTTGATTTATTATTTTAAAAGAATTTTAAATCAACAAAACTTTTTAGTAATAAATAAAAAAGATTATCAAACAAACTTTGAAAAATAAGAGTTTAAAATTGTAATTTTAAATATTGAACAACCTGATTAATTTATAATAATGTGCGTTTTAGAAAAATTTTGAAATCAAGTTGAAAATGATATTTTTTGTAAGAAAATATATAATTGAAAATATTAGATTAAAAATATTTTTTATCTAATTATTTTTATTGAATTTTGGTAATAAAATTATTTTAAAATGAATTTAATACCAACAGAAATAATTATAAATATTTTTAAAATAATTATAATAATCATATTTATGGATAAAAATCTTATAATAATATAAATTTAATTAACTTTTATTAAAATATTTATTACTTTATGATTTGTGTAAATATGATTATTAAAATTTATGTTTGCATATAATAATTATAATATCTTTAATCATCATTCCATATATTAATAAAAATCAGTGGTAAATAGAAAAACACAAACTCTGGAGGACTTTTTTTTTGAAAATGATTCGCTTTTTTTTTTTTTTAATGTTTTAGGCTACCGAACAAACTCTTTTTTATTTTTTTTATTTTGTAATAAATTGATTTATGCTACCTTATTTTATTAGTTTTTATTTTTCTTTGTTTTTTTTAAAATTTTTAATTTAAATTTTTTATTTGGTTTTTATGAGATTTTTTTTATAATTTTAATAATTTGAAATTGATTATTTAGTAACATATATTATGATATATTATTAGATATCATCTATCATATATGGTCTAATGTATTATATAGAATTGCACTATAACATCATATTTGGTGAGATATCCATAATTAATTAAAATGCAACGTCATTAAAAAAAATTTATGGTAAAAATAAAACTATAATTTTTAACAAAATTAATATGCAGTTATTAATAATATTAATAATTGATTTTATATTAGTCCTCTAAGACTTTTATTTGTTTCATGGAAAATAACTTGTTTAAAAAAAATATTTTTTGAGTAACATATTTTATAGTATTTGAAACACATTGCAAAAAATATTAATTTTTTTTTGATTAATAAGGTTGTAATGAAATTTAGACTTTAAATTGATACTAATTATTATTTAATATAAGAAAAAATATAGTAAAAATGAACAATTTTTTATGAGTCCCACCTCTTATCAGCGATCACTGCCTGTTGCTGATGACCAGTGATAATATCGATAGTTGATGATGATCAACGATAATAAATATATGTATTTATATGATTTAATTTTTATTTGAATTAATTTGTCAAAATTTGAAAATTAACTTGATTTTTTGTTTAACTAAAAAATTATTTTTTATTGACCATTTTTTTTAAATGCACCAAATAAATAAAATAAAGAAACATATTTTTCGCCAAACAAATGGAACTTGAATCATAAAATATTGTGTGACTAATTATGAATGAAAATGGTTTGTACCATTATAAAAAAACAATTACTATAAAATTGTTATTTGATAGTTTATATTTACTAGCAGTTACCTATCAATTAACAATTATTTTAGACTTTATTTGTTTCACATAAAATATTCTTTTTAAGTCATTTTCTAATTCCTCTTGTCTTTATAGCACTTATAAAAAATTTGTTAATAAAAAATATTTTTTATTTATAAAAAATTAAATTATTTCTAAAAAATGACATCTATTTTTTAAGAAGAAAATAGTTTTCGAATGATGACAATTCATTCAAATTATATGAATAACTTATTATCACTAATTAATTTTATCAGTCGCCACTGGCATATCTCAATCGTGGGCAATCAGTTAGCCAACATTTTTTAAAAATTTTAATGTACTTTTTAATAATAAATAATATAAAATAAACAACTTTAATCATCTAAAATCTATAATAATTTTATAAATTAAAATAAAACTAACCAATACTAAAATATATTTTTCATAAAATATTTTTTAAAAATTATTCTTTTATAAATATATTATCTTTCATGAAACAAGTAAAATTTATCAAATTTAATTTATTTGTTTCTACTTACCCTTAATTAAAAATTATCAACTTAATTTAGTGATAAAATAAGTTTATTTAAAAATAAATGTAAAGGTTCAAATCTTGGAATGTAATTCCTTCCCTATATTTTTTTTAGAAAAAAATAGGATTAACACCTTTAACTAGAAATAGTTACTCTCAGTTTTTAACATTTGTTAGATTTAACTAAATCACTCATCACTTTTCAATATTATACTAAATTATTACTCATGTTTGCGTTGTTACATTGTAAAACCATTGCATTAAATTCATATAAATATTGTAAGACTTTTTTAGTATACTAGAATAAATGTAAGTGATGATTTAATATAATATTTTAAAAAAGAGAGGACAATTTAGTTAACCAATTTAGTGTTGCTTTTTGTCAAATATTTATAAAAATTAAGATAATATAATTTAAGTTCAAAATTTCATAAATTAAATAAAAAATTAATTGATTAATTGATTACTATAATTGTTATTATTTAATTTTAAAAATTAATTATATTCATACGTGCATAGTTTGTCTTCTCTTTTTCTATCTTTTATACATAGCATTTTTTTCTCTCTCTATATATGTATATGTACGCTTGTGTGTGTAAGTGTAAAATTTCTAATTGTTAAATAAAATTATCTCCTTTTTTATGTTAAAAAAAAAAGAACATTGGTATTATATCAAGTTAAGCAGAATCAACTCAATTTATTGATATCAATAAATTAATATTACATAAAAAAATATATAGCACCAAAGTTTTGATACTTCAAAAATAATTAATAGAAAATTATTTTGGTTGTATAAAAAGTGGATAATTGAGACTAGATAATGATGTTTAGATTTTTTTATGTTATAATTTTTTTATAGATTTTATTATATTAAAATATTTGATTAATTTATAGGGGACAAAAATACAAGTGGTAATATTCAATTATACAGATGAAAATTTTAAGAATTCTTTTGGGAAGGAAAAACCTATATTGTTTTTAATAGTGTGATAAAAATATTAATACAATATTCATTAATAAAATTGTGTTATTTTTTTTACTATTTTCACAATTGTTCATGGAAGTATAGTGCCAATTTCTAAAAAGAGTTTTCTTTTATAACTTCATCTCTTTTAATAAAGTTGAAAACAAAGTAAAAGATTCACAATTTTTAGGTATTAATTTTTTTATATATTTTTTAATTCTATTTTGTATCTTACATAAAATAAATTTTTATATTTTTTTAGATATCTCTGGTGTAATTCTTCATGACAAAGTTTTGATTAATATTTTAAGAGAAAAAAAGAGCAATGAATAAAAGAGAAATTATAATAGTAAATTCTAAGTAAGAATAATATTTTTATTTTTACTTATTTTTTATTAAATAATAATATATTTTTATATTTAAATATTTTATAAATATAAATTCGAAAGAATGCAAGTAATTTTATGAATAGATTTAGTATAAAATAAAGGAATACTAATTGAATAAGGGATTGAGAACTAATCCAATTATTATTTTGTTAAATCGCAAAACTTCATTCTATGATAATAATTTATTTTAATTGTAGATCATCATAGCTAAAGTTGCAGTAGGTGACGGAGCCTTTTATGTTTGTTGGTGGAAGTCTTTATTGCATAGATTTTGCATAAAATGTTTATATATATATATATACACTTTATAAAAAATCAGTTTACTGTCAACTTTTCTCGCAAATAAAAAAAGGATTAATAGAACAAAATAAATGGGATTAAAGCATAGCACATTTATTAAGTGATACTTAAATTTATTTAAAGAGTCAATAAAATTTTTTTTATTCGTATACGATTTCTTTCTAAGATTATTAATATTTTGTTCATATTTGATAAAAAGAAGATGAAATATTGTTTGAAAGCAATTGCAATAACAATTAAACAAAGATCTATGGCACAACTCATGAAATTATTGCAACAAAACAATTTTTTGCCTGAATGATAAAGCAACATGCTACAATTGCAATGAGAATGATATTGAATTTAGTTTTTAAGTTTGATTTTATTTTTCCTTCTATCTTAATTTTTTCGATTCACTTAATAATAAAAAAAATTATTTATTAAAAAGTTAATTTTACATATTTTAAATGGTTAATTGTTTACATAGACAATTATTCTTTCAATCTATATGAATTTAAAAATTAACTAAGTCACATATTTAATAATTATTTTAATTACGTGTAACGCATGTAGAGGTAAAACTAATTTAAAAATAAATGTGAAGGTTCAAATATTGGAATGTTATTCCTTCCCGTATTAAAAAAAAAAAAAAAAAGATCAACATCCTTAAGTAGAATAGTTACTCTTAACTTTTGACATTTGTTACATTTAACTAAGTCATTTATCATTTTTTAATATTATACTAAAACATTACTCACGTTTGTTTTATTAAACTAAAAAGTCAATTTGTTAAATTCTTATAAACGTTGTAAGAATTTTTAACTATAACAATGCAAATGTGAGTGATGATTTGATATAATATTTTAAAAGTGAGAACAATTTAGTTAGCTAATGAAATATAAAACTCACTTTTTGATTAAATTTTCTTTCACTAAAAAAAATGATTTTTTTTACGTTAAAATATTTTTTAATGTAATAAAATAAACGCAATGATGATTTAATATAATATTAAAAAAGTAAAGACGACTTAGTTAAATATAACAAATTTCACGATTTAGACTAATTAACCGATATTTGGTACACCAAGTGTGATGGTGAGGACAATTTTCTGGATAGGATGAAGGGGGAAAATAATTATGGAATTTATGTATATATGGCAAATTATCCACCACCATATCGGTGCAGTTATTGTAAGCTGTGGTCTTCTAATTAAATTAGGACGCCAACTTTCATGTTTTTGCGAATGGCAAAAGGAAGCCAATGTTTTATATGCAAAAAAAGTCCTGGCAATTCAAGAAACGTTGTTGAAGGATCTCGGATTAATTTATTAATAAAAAAGTTATTTATTAAAAGTTAATTTGATATATTTTAAAAATTGTTAATTATTTATACAGACAATTATTTTCTTAATTCATATGAATTTAAAAATTAACTAATTCAAGTGTTTAATAATTATTTTAATTGTGAAAGCTAGTTTAAAAATAAATGTGAAGGTTCAAATCTTGGAATGTAATCCCTTCCCCATATTAAAAAAAAAATCAACACCTTTATTCTCAGTTTTTGTTACGTTTGTTATATTTAACTAAATTGTCTATTAATTTTTAATATTATACTAAATTTTCACTTATGTTTATTTTATTACACAAAAAAGTCAGCTTATTAAATTCATATAAAAATTGTAAAAATTTTTTAATATAATAATGCAAATGTGAGTGATGATTTAATATAATATTTTAAAAAGTGAAAATAATTTAGTTAACTAATAAAATATAAAACTATCCTTTTTTTTTTTTTGCTAATAGAAAAAAATGACTTTTTTTTACGTTAAAAAATTTTTTAGTATAATAAATGCTATGATAACTTAATATTACATTGAAAAGTGAGGATTTCACAAATGTCACTGTTTAGAGTAATTAACCTATATTTGGCACACCAAGTGTGATGGTGAGGACAATTTTCTGGCTAGGATGAAGGGGGAAAATAAATATTGAATTTATGTATAAATGGCGAATTATCCACTACCATATCGTTGCAGTCATTGTAAGCTGTGGTCTTATAATTCAATTAGGACACCAACTTTCATGTTTTTATAAATGGCAAAAGGAATTCAATATTTTTATATGCAAATAAAATCCTGGCAATTCAAGAGACGTTGTTGAAGGATATCGGATTAATCCATCTACCTTTATTATCTCCTTACTTTTCTCCCACCAAAACCCCTTTTTTTCTTATATCTTTCTGCTTTAAATTCCCTCATGAATCACCCTTTTATTTATAGACGCACCCAATAATTTTCCCTTTCCTTCATATTCTCACCCTTATCCCTTTTCTCTTTACTGTTACAAATACAGCCATGGCTGATCAATTCTCTACAAACCAAACCAGAAGCGACCTGACTGCCACCGCCGAAAAAAACAAACCCAAAACGACAACCATCAAATCCAAGATTATTTCGCTTTGTTCGCTTTTTCTAATCACAACAGTGCCTCTCTCCATAACCCTGGCCATAATTCATGTATTTGGTTCGTGCAAGGATTATCACACGATATCCAGAACCTACCCATTCCGTTTCCCTTCTTTGACCCTAATCCACCTAGGCTCGACCGGTTCAACCCTCCTCATGAGTCTAGCCGCTTGGCTCGTGTGGGCCAATGGTGGGTTCCACCATGATTCGGAAGCGTTGCCTCTATACATATCTCAAGTATCTCTGAGCATATTATGGGACCCACTTGTGCTGAGAATTGGGTCGGCTTGGATCGGACTTTTGTTGTGTGTGGTCAATTTTGTGACTGTTTCTGCATGCTATCAGGTTTTTGGTGAAGTTAGTCCTACGTCGAAACGATTTGTTATCCCTTGTTTCATATGGGTTGGGTATCTCACTTTAGTTACTTTACTGCTCGTGGATCTTTGATTTTATTCCATTCTTCGTAAATTAGACTGTTTTTTTTTTTTTAATTTTTGAAAAGAGATCAGAATATAGTGATTGAAGTATAATTGGTTTTTAGTGCATATATATCTATATATACTGAAGTGGAAGCAGGAAGCATGTTATTCTAAAAGGAGATGAACTTCAATTTTATTCCTATTGATTTGCATGAGATATTGGAATCAGAGCAAAATAGTCGAATTGAATTGGAAAGCTTCTAATTGGCAGTACTTTTAAAATTAGATGATTAGTGAATGGTTTTTAATTCAATTAATTTGATTAGTTCATCTAATAATTTAAAACAAAATTATCAAAATAATATAAATATATATATATATATATATTTATAAAATAAAATAGGTATAATATCTAAAAAAAATAAAAATGAATTTATATATATAATATATATAAAAATTTTGTTCTATTAGTTATTTTTCTTTTCATCCCATTACAATAGTTGTATATTATTTGTGAATATTTTATTCTTCTTAATCTTTTTATTTTTTCTTTGTACGAGTATTATCGTTATATTATCATTATTTCATATTTTTTGAATAAAAATAGTATCTATTAGTTTGAAAAAATTATTGATCTATTTTATTTTGAAACTTTCTAAATAGTGAGTTAAATCATTGTGTTATGTTCAATTATAATTTTTCAATACAATATTTTAGATTATAGAGCATATAGTGATTAAAAACTAAAAAAATATATTTATTTTTTAATTTTTATAGATTTTATATGCATAATAAACATTTTCTTATTTTTAAATCTATAAAATAAAAAAAATCTATTATAAATCAAAATCTTTTAATTTAATGATTTGATAAATCCATTAATTTTAAATCTTAACCCAAACAAGCCTTGGATTATTGACAAATGGAACTTCAATCCTACTAATCAACATCTTATACGGTTATTCTTCTCAAAAAAAAAAAACATCTTATACGGTTATTATTGAATAGAACGAGCAATTTAATATTTACATATTTGTTTATAGTTATGACTATTAAATAATTTATTAATTTATGTGGAATTTTAAAAAATGACATATTATAAAATGAACAGAGTAATTATTTGTAATTCATTATATATGTAATTTTTAAAAATTAAAATATTATTTTATATTTAAAATATATTATATATTTTTAATTAAATAACTTATTATGAACTCAATCACGTAAAAATTCACATATTTTACTTTTTAATATTTTTTTATGCTTTTTTTTTCCAAGTTGGTCTCAACCACTTGTATCTTATTAATATATCTCTTCCACAGCTTTTTTAAGTTAGTTACTTTAGCTATTATTCTAATTTAAATTATTGATAATTGGTGATTTTGTTGATTTGAATTATTAAGGAAGTGAGCTTTCATTCACAAAAATATATAATATCTCTGACAAATATGCGAACATCCAGATTTGTGCCTACGGAGACTGATTTGATATCTGTAAGTGATTGTTAATGAATTTGAGTGCAGAAAAATCTCTTTAAATTGATATTTTAATAATTAATAATTTTAAAATTTAATAAAATTGATTATATTTTATATGCATCAATTAATATTTTATTATTTAATAATTAATATCAAAATATCAAAAAATTACTAAGAATATAATTAACAAAATGAGTATTTTTTATAAAATTATATATCTAAAGCAGTTTGTTTCTTACTACTTATTTTAATATTTAACTGTACATTCAATAATACTTTATATACTACAATATGGATAAAATTTAAAAGGTTAAATAAAAATACATAATAAATAAATATAAAATAAGTCTTTTCATATAGTTTATATTTAATTTTTAATAAAAAATATAAATTATTTTTACAATTATCTTTTGTTGCAAATATATATAAAATTATTGTAACTTATAACAATAAATAATATAATTAATTACTTGAATATATATATATTTCTACATATTAATAACCTCAATTAATTAATAAAAAATTTGACAACAAGTCATATTAATTTAGAGAAGTTTTAATTTGTTGTGTCCTTTAATATATTTCTTTTGATATGTAGAAAACTGGGTTTTTTAAGGTAATTTACATTTGCATGTATATATTTTTTTTGTTCCATTGCATAAATAAAAAGTAAACACTAAATATGATTATAAAATAGCTAATTTTAAAAAATTAAATTTGAATTTGATAATTAATTATTGACTTAGTTTAATTAAAAATAAAAATTAATTAAATGAACTGTAAATAAAATTAATGCATCAAATTAAATTAATTTTAATTTTAAATTATGTTATTTTATAAAAAAAAATATAAAAAATTGTAATATTACATTCTTTTACTTAAAATTAAATGTCAAAAAATATTTTTTATTATTTCATTAAATAACATTATTTTTATTTAAAATAGTGTTTTATTAAATTAATCCATTAATAATGGACCAGATTTTTTTAGAAGAATAATGAATCAGATTTTAAAACATTATAGTGACTTACTACTAGACCATGTGCTTTAGTGTAGGTTATGCAACAACTCATTTTTTTAATAGGTTAAAACCAGTAACACACGTCTTTCTAAATTAATCGACCTAATTATATCGTTCCTATAAATTGATTGAGATTTTTAAGATTTATTTATTTTATAAAAAATATTTTTTTAAATATATTTTTGATATCTGAAATACGTTAGAATATTTTTTTAATTTATAATATTATAATAAAATTTAAATTATAAGTACAATATATTTATTAAATATATTAAACTATTATCATCTTAAATTATTATTATCAATTGATGATGAATATTTATTTAAATTTACATAAATTTTTAAATCAATTTTATATTTATTAATTTTAATATATTTTCATCATAAAATTTTGTAATATTAATTAATAATATGATTTTATTATCGGTTATAATACAAAATTTAATACAACTATAATATTTTTAATTTATTTTATTTTATCATAATATATGTCTCATAAAATTTAATATTTAAATATAAAATATTTTTATTAAAAATTTTAAATAATATAAAAGATTTTAATATCCATAAGAAAATAATGTAGACTAAAAAAATATAAAAAATATATTTTAAAAAATTTGAGATACATAATAAATCAAATATAAATAATAATATTAAAAGTCTATTAAATATTTGACATATATCATATAATTATTATTTATTATTACTTATGTTTCAAACTATTAGAACTATAAATCTAATGAAATATTACGCATAAAATTATATTTTTTCCTTACTTTGATTATATATAATATTTTGGTTTTAAATTATATTAAATAATTTTTTATTATATATCAAATAATGTCACACAATTGTTTTATTACATATTAAATAATTATTTTATTTTATTTTTAAACTTATCATATTATTTTTAAAATTTTAATAAGTCAATTTAAAATAAATAATAATTTTAATACAAAATAAAAATTCATATTAGAAAATATTATTTTAATTAAAAAATTTAAAATATATTATTTTATAATTAGTTTATATATAAACTTTAGTATGGCATATATTTTATATTTAAACTATATAAAAAAAATTGAGATCATAATATTTGTAAGTCGCGGATTTAGAACTAGTTTTCATACGAAATGATAAAAAATACAGAATCTCAGGAATTACGCCAAGGTCTGATCTGAATGGCTTCCAGCTAAAAGTCAACATTTTAGAAAGCGATCCAAACCCTAAGGCATCCCTGTATGCCATACGTTGTCTGTGGTCCATGGAAAAGGTCAAACCAACCATAGATCTATTCGCGGTTGAAAATACTCGAATAATATGCCAATTCTAAAATATTTGACAAATTTTTTTTACACGTAAATTAAAAAAAAATTAATTATAATTATTTTATCACTTTATTATTAAAATACCTTTATTATTATTATTTTTATTTTATTAAGTATGAAATATTTTTCAAGATAATACGATATGACTCAATTATATTAAGTTAAGTGTTTCATTTTAAGAGTTTAAGTTTTGATCATTTTTTAATCAGGTTTTACGCATCTTTTGCTCTTCTTAGACTAATCCAAATGTAACTCTTTGTTGCATAAATGCTCCAATTGTTTCTTTAAACTTTTATAGTCTTTCCCTTGTTACTGAGTTTGGAAGTTGAAGTAGATATTTTACTAACTTAACTTGGCTATTTACATCATTCAATCCTTTCTCAAGAAGATTCGTCATTGAATCTAGACCTATGAGAAAGTAAAAACCAAATATAAGAATTAACAAAAAAAATTATAATTAAACTTATCACACAAATTGTAAGTCTTTCCACCCGAATCGAATATAATACACACAAAACCACCTATAATTGGATTAGTATACGCAAAATCTAGTAAAAAGGTTTTGAATCAAAATCAAACATCTAAAAGAAACCCTAATACACATTTTCCATCTAGTATGGAGAAATAATAATACATCAATTTTCTTTAAAATAAAAGTATTAGAAGATATAGGTTTATCAAAAGTAGATTTAGAAATCAAATAAGAACATAAAACATAAAAATATTTGAAATCAAGAGAAAATTTTCTTTCTAACCAACACCTAAAATAGAAAAAAAAATAAAATAATGGTTCATAAACATTAAAAGCAAGAAGAAGAACATTTTAAAAGACATAATTTTAAAAAACAATAACTAAGGTCTTTTAAAAAGAACACACTTTTAGAATGAAAAAAATACTTGTAAAAACTAAAATTACAAGAAGTCAAACTCCTACAATTAAAAAAAAAAACAAACTAAAACAAAATTTAAAAGGAAACAAACATTTAAAACAAAAAGAGTTCTTTAAAAGTCAAAAACATGAAAAAAAAATATTTATCACTAGAAGAGAAATGATTAAAAACATTAAAAAATAAAATGATATTGAAATTTCAATGTATTTATCAAGTATATAATTTCAAAGTAAAAAAACAGTGATAATAATTTATTATAAATGAAAATATTTATATAATTAATAAAAATATTATAGATATTTATTTAATTGACTACCACCCTAAAATGAAAAATAGACGAAATTTTAGAATAAACTAAAAAAACTTTGTCAAATATTTTAAACAAAAACAGTGGGCAACGCTTAACATCATATTGTATGGTAATATCGAATTCGACTATCTCAAAATATTGTAAAAAATAAATTTTATAAATTTAATAAAAAATTGTATTTTAAATTATTTGTTAAAAAATACACTATGAAACGCAAAAATCCATTATTTCTTGCTTAAAAAAAAAAAAAAAAAAGTGATTAGAACAAATGGCTGCTCAAACAACTCGCATAAGAGACAAAAGCACGAGCACATGTGCAATCTGTCTGGGTCCCGGCAATGAGCCGCGAAACTGCTGGGAAAACGTGTTTTCTTTTTTATGACCGCTTAATTTAGCGGTAATAGTTAGGAATTAACAAAAAATATGTAACAATATAAATATAAAAATAAAAAATATTTACCATATATTTAATATAATATAATTAAATAAAATTTAATTTAATAAATTTATATTTAATTATAATGAATTACATCCTACTAAACTTAATATCAATAATTTAATAATTAAATTTATAATTATATCATAAAATAATAAAAAATATTATATTTTAATTAACTTTATATGAAATATAAATTTATATAATAATAAATAAAAATTTAATAATAAAAATTTTAAATGTCAGCTTTAAAATTGAAATGTTGAAAAAATTAACTTTTAATATTCAATTATATTTTTTAAATGTTGAAAATTAATTTTTAAATTTAAATGCTAAACGCATATATTTATCAAACAATTTTTTTCAGTGTTTGAATATTCGATCGTTGAATGTCAATTAGCAAATTTGAAACTAAACAGGCACTTAATTTGTCATTTTTATTATTTAACCTTTAAAAATTATTTTACTTTTGTAATCTCTAGCTTACTATAAATTTTTTACTTAACAGAGACCATGAAATATCAAGAATAAACGGAAGTAGCATATGACATACATGTATGATTTAATGACATACATGTATAATTTAATGATAAAAATATTTTTATGATGAATGAGAGATTTATTTTTTATTTTTTTTATTATTTATATGCTTATTTGATGCACTAAATTTTAAAATTTTAATTAAATAATTTTCCAAAATGAGTTCTTTTATGTAATCTGTTATATTATTTTAATATATTTTGCGAATAAAGAAATCTAATATATATATAAAAGCAAAAGTAAAAGATAATATTGTATTTTTTTATTCTCCTAAGAATTTTAAATATTTTACTAAATATTAAATTTTTAATTAATATGTTATCAATAAAAAAATTATAATTTTATATGCATCATGCTATTAAGAGTTTAAAGTATTTAATGAATTATTACTTATATTTAGATCTTGAATTTTAATGAAATTATCGTTTCTTGGATTCGAACTCACTTACTTCCATCATTTCATCTCCTCCACCACTGCAATCCTCGCCCCTCCTTCCCCCATCGGCCTTCAAGTCCCATGGGCTTTTTTTTTTTCCCTAATATTTTTGAAGAAAATTGAATTGATGAAGATGGTTATGGAAATTTAGTTTTTAGGTGGCTAGATTTTTTTGGTTTCGATGGGATGATCAAGGTAGATTTTGGCATTTTGGTTGGCAGGATAGGGCTGCAACGGCAACAAAAAATGGTTTTGAGATAAAATTTGAAATTTAATAATTTGTGTCAGGGTATTTAGAGTATAAAATTAATTATATTAACTTTTATATATTTAACTAATAGAAAATATTAAAATACAGCGAAAGAACTTTCTAATTTAACATTGTTTTTTTTTGAAACATTCTAATTTAAGGTTGTTAAAATAGTAAAAAATTATAGATCTAATCTAGGTAGCACAAAAACAAACACGAAAAAACAATATCCTTTAAAAATATAAGAAATGAAGTGTGAGATAAGTGTGTAAATATAAAAAAATATAAGAACATATTTATAAATTTTTTTTCTTATATATAACAAATATTGAAGAAATTTATTATAAAATCATATAAAAAATAATATTAAAAAAATTATTTGAACTAATATTTTAAAAATAAATATTAGTTATCCATAGGTTTCATAATAAAAATTATTAGTAAAAAAGAAACGTGAAACTGAAGTGGAAACGCGTTTCTTAATTTTTAAAAATTACAAAAATATGTTTAAGATATTTTAGTAGAGTTTCGGTGAATTTCTTGAAATGAAATAGTTTTAAAAGTTATAAATACTTTCTTTCAAGAGTTTTTGTGTATAATAGGATATGATTGGATTGAAGGATTTGAATGAGCAAAAAATTAAACAATCTATAAATTTGTCTCAAATCTATTGGTTGACAAGTTAAAATAAATTCAAATCCATGAATTTCAAAAAAACTCTCACCTTTCAAAATCATTTGTTTTCCAAGGATTTACTTTCTTATCTAAGAATTGGAAAAAGTCTCAAATTTACCATTTTTTATGAATAAGAAATTATTATAATTTGTTTGTTTCAAAATTATCTCTAAAATTCATCCATTTTATATTCAAATTCAAGTAATAAAATTCTCATAATCCATAGATTTAAAATCTATAGATTCAACAAAATTCATAAATTTTAAAATTTTTCAATTCAAATCAGGCTACAGTGTATTTTTAAATATGACGGGATGAAGTAGCATATTATGATAAAATACAGGGTTTCTTAGTATTTTATTCTTTCTAACATTATTGGAGGAGAGATTAAAAATTTAAATTAATGAGTGAGTTAATTTAAAAATATCTCGATGATTTACGTGTTGATTGATTGATAACATGCTTGCTGTGAAACATTACCAAACAAAAATACTTATTGTAATAAAAAAACAAAAAATAATATTTTCTTCAGCTCCCATCTTCTTCCTGGATCCTCCTTCTCCATGTCCAGCTCTCACTTCCCTTTCCCGACTCCATCCACCGGCTGTCCCTTTCCTAATTAACCCTCGTATTTTCTCCCTTTTTAACAACTACACCCTCCTACTGGCCACCACCTCCTCATTTCAATAATTCAGACTCGCCACACACACGTTTCTATTTCTCACCAGCCAAACCACCATCGTCGTTTCCTTTTTGTTTATAACTCGGACAAGTCAACTCAAGATGCTGGAGCGGTGTCTCGGGACTCGCCAAGTCCTCCGGATACAAAGAGCGATTCGGCATGGAAAAGTCACCTTCTTCTGCCTATTCATGACCGTCATCGTCCTACGTGGCACCATCGGCGCCGGCAAGTTTGGTACTCCCGAACAAGACTTCAACGATCTCCGCGATCGCTTCTACGCGTCCCGGAAGCACGCTGAGGCCCACCGTGTCCTCGTTGAAGCGCAACTCGCCACCGAGTCAACTCAAACCACCACCACCAATAACGACCCTAATAATTACGCCACATTCGATATTAATAAGATCCTTGTGGACGAAGGAGTAGAGGAAAAACCGGATCCAAACAAACCGTACAGTCTGGGCCCAAAGATTTCTGATTGGGACCAGCAGAGAGCGGAATGGTTGAAAAGAAACCCTAATTTCCCCAATTTTATCTGGCCGAACAAGCCGCGGGTCCTACTAGTGACCGGATCTTCGCCCAAACCGTGTGAGAATCCGGTTGGAGACCATTACTTATTGAAATCGATTAAGAACAAGATCGATTACTGCAGGCTCCATGGAATTCAGATTTTTTATAATATGGCTTTGCTTGATGCTGAGATGGCAGGGTTTTGGGCGAAGCTTCCATTGATAAGGAAGCTGTTGCTGTCTCATCCGGAGATCGAGTTCTTGTGGTGGATGGATAGTGATGCCATGTTTACGGATATGGCGTTTGAGGTCCCCTGGGAGAGGTACAAAGATTCGAATTTTGTTATGCACGGGTGGAAT
>CATIWR010500197.1:0-71898 GCA_949677035.1 Omphalea diandra | reverse complement strand
ACTCCCAGTAACAGTATGAAGGTTTAATGCTTCCCCTTTCAGACCAATCTTGTAAGACCATTTCCACCCTGATAGGTCTTTTGTCCCCTCATTCAAACCCTTCAATGTGACTGGCCCAAGAACTCCAGCATTCCATCTTTCAAAGTGCACGCCAACATTCTGAGTTTAACCAATATGACACCAAAATGAGTTCAAAACCATAACTTTCTGCAAAAAAAAAAATGCAATAGAAAACAAAAGACATCACAAAAGGTGAGAGAACTGACCGGAAGACCCACAGCAACACTTAACAAAGAAATCTTGTTAATACCAGCCGTCAATTTTACATTCTGGCTAAATGTCAACTTAGGATTCGCTAATGACCCGTACACAGTTCCTTCAATAAGATCAAACAGACAAGTCAGTACATCAGAACATAAAAAACAAAGTTGAAACCTCTTGATTGACCACATTCTATTTGATCCACCTGCTAGTTGGCCATTGATGAAAACGTGCAAGGAATGGCCAGCTGAAAGAACTGTGAGAAGAGGATTTTGACCATTCTTTAAAAATCCTTCATCAGGATCTATCTTGACACTGAATTCAAGCAATGAGAAAAATAACATTGATGACAATCCAACTTTCTTGGTAATCTGCATACAAAAAATGAGGTAGAACAATAATAATTATAATACTTACTCTGTCATATACCACAAATAGTCAGTGGCATCTCTTGTGACATTCATTTGCTCCCATAATCCATCTAGAGTAGTTGTGTCATCAGTATAACCTGAGGCAGCTTCTTCAATGTATGATTGCCAAGGAAGTCCACCGCCAACAGGTGTCATCTTCATCTGTGTGCTTTGGGCACCAAGCTGCACAGAAATTGCTATCTGATGTTAGAATTCATTCTTGTGAATCCTTTCTATATTCTTAGACTAAACCTGATTTTGTTTAACATCAAATAAAATTCCATGGTTAGATGTTTATAAAGATATATAATCAGATGAAATTGAAATGGACAAACAATCAACATTTTGATGTGAAACCAGAAATGAAATAGATCTCTTTCTCAAGACACAGGCTACTTCTTACCCTTGCAGTGTTAAAAACTGCAGTCTTGCAATCAGGGAGAATGCTGATGGACCAAGGAGGCAGATCATATTGGCTGTTTCCAAAGGTCAACTTAACAGAGTATTTTGTGTCATAGTTTGCCAGGAAGGCTGCGCATGATGACTTTGACTGGAACACATGAGCCTGACAAAAATTTTAAGAGGAGTCAAATCACACAAGAAGACTAGTTGCAGAGGTAATGCATATTATCAAATATAGATAGATTGAGAGCTACAAGAATTGTGCTTACCTCCTGATTACTCCCAAGTGATTTTACTGTGGGATCTACAGAGACTAAAGCAGGTTCACATAGCTTTATGGCTTTATGCAAATCTCTCAAGTGTCCCCACTTTGGATCCCTTGTTAGTCCTGAAATAAATCAGGAATCTTCATCAAAACAAAGTGGACTACAAATTAATTTGCAAGTAAGGATTTGCCATAACATGTATTTAGACAAGATACTTGTTTGTATATTCTATTCCTATAACTTTATCAATTGCTGCCAGCTGAATTAGACATTAGTTTTAATGCCTATTTCTAAACATATATTATCCTACTTAGCAGGTTGGGCAATTAATGTGCATGAATAATGATCATTAGCCGGATAAAAAACTTAGCACAGCCTACTCTAAGATACACAGGTATATTACATACCATACTCATCGATAGGGGCATTATAATCATAGCTAGTTGCAATAAAGTCACCAGCAGTTCGGCCAAAGTTTGTTCCACCATGGTACTGCAGAAGAGAGAAAAAAAAAAATTATAATTAAAAAGAAAGCTCTTCTTTTGGATCATAGTACTTCATTTCTTTTGAAAAGTTAATTTTACCATATAATAGTTCATGAATGAACCACCATTCTGTATAAATCTTGCAACTGAAAATGCCAAATCTTCTGCTGGCCTAGAAGGGAGTGCACCTCCAAATTCTGTGTACCTGATGGGAATATAAAGCAACAAATAAAAAGGAACGTTATTTTTGGTCTTAGAAAAAGCTCTCAAGTTTCCTTAAATGCAGCAAAATTGTGATTTTTAGATAAAATCAGACGTAAGAAATTACAAGAACCAAATTTACAATAGGAAAACAGAAAGGCAAGTTTTAGCTTGTACTCATTCGTGTGACTTACCAACCAGTCCAATTTTCTGTCCACATTTTGGGTTTGTAATCCTTGTTTGGTTTGAAGTTTTCACAGTAGAATCCATTGCAGGAGTTGATCTGCTCATCATCAAATATATATGAATTACATCCTGACCTATTTAAACTTTACCATAAAATCAAGTCAACATTTGAAGCAAAATCTTCACTATTAAGCATAGTTGTTAAAGGCGCGCCTCGAGGCGCACTAGGTGCCGGCCTTTGAGCCTTAGAAAGCCAAAGGCGGGCGCTGTCACAAAAGCGCTCGCCTTGGTGGGCCTTGAGCCTCAGGCGAGGCGCCCTAAAGGAGCCTTTGTGACAATCTGTGCTTTTTTTTTTTTTTTTTTCATGTCTGAGTAAATCTGGACCATTGATTTAAAATTAAAAAGCTCTTTTAATAAACCTTACCACAGGTGGTGATTTCAAAAAAAGACAAAAAAATAGTAGAAGAAGAAAAGGGATTAGACCAAGAAAAAAAATAGAAAAAAAACCTTACCACAGCTGCTTCAATAGTAGAGAAGAAAAAAAAATAGAAGATTAGACCAAGAAAAGGGATTTGCTCCAGCCAAAAAACAAATAAATTAAGAAGAAGAAGAAGAAGAAGAAATTCTGCCGAAAAAACAGAAGAATAAGAAAATTGCTGAAAAAACAGAAGAAGAAGAAGAAAAAAGAAGAAAAAAACAGAAGAAGAAGAAAATTGCTGAAAAAACAAAAGAAGAAGAAAACTGCTAAAGAAGAAGAAGAAGAAGAAAGAAAGAAGAAGAAGAAGAAAT
The DNA here is from genome assembly GCA_949677035.1 of Omphalea diandra. Lineage (NCBI taxonomy): Eukaryota > Viridiplantae > Streptophyta > Magnoliopsida > Malpighiales > Euphorbiaceae > Omphalea > Omphalea diandra. The sequence goes on along the minus strand of CATIWR010500197.1, from coordinate 68,898 downwards.
AATCTGCTCTTGTGTTTAGGATTCCAAGTCTTTAGTAAACTTAGGAGTCTTGTGTGTTTAGATTTTCAAACTTTTATTAAGTTTTTTTTCTTTGTGTGTATTTTTCTGTTGTTATTACTTAATGTGTATTAAATATTAATAGTTATAATATTATATCACCTTACTAGTAGTGTAATGATAAAATTTATGATTTTTTTAAAATTTTTTATTTTTGCGCCTCATGTCGCTCAAGTGCGCACCCATGCCTTACGCCTAGGGTCCAGGACCCCTTAGCGCCTTTGTGCCTTGCGCCTTTAATAACTATGCTATGAAGCTTTAAAAATGTCTTATCATTAATCAGTAAGGAGATACTCATCATTTTCATTATTAAAATTCTGGAAATCCTGGAATATATCAAGCACAAGACGAAAATAAGACATTAATAAGACCCATACGATCAAATTGAACAAAAAAGATTTAAAAAAAAACAAGGCCAAAAAAGTGCAAGAAAATAAAGTTCTAGCCTCTGGAGAAATTTATTTAAGAGCCACCTAATTAGACAACAAAACTATTAATAAACCCCACCAAGAAAAAAGGGTAACATAATAAAACAATCCAAGAAGCTTATACAGAATATGAACAGTACTGTGAAAGGATGCCGTTGAATAATTGACAAAATCACTTACAACAGGATCAGGGGCATCATCCTGTTTGCACATGACCCATGGGACCCCAGTACCAAGAGCCACAGCCATCTCAGCTGCCCATTTTGTATAAGCTTTACCTGGTGCACCAATCTCCCATTCTACTGGTCCAAATTCATTTTCTATCTGTTACAAACAAACAAGAAAAAAAAACAATTACATAAATCCATTAATAATGGATCATTAATTTAAAATATGAAATCAAAATCAAGAAATAATCACGACCCATTTCTAGAATGATGATAAAGAATGGCATAGGCTAATATTCTCAATCTAATCAAGAAATTGCTCATTGACTATATAAACCAACCTTTTTTTGAGTAATGGACCAATTGAATAGAAAAACAGAAGCAAAATCTAAAAAAATCTAAGTCAATAAAGAAAATTACAACCTAGCTCTAGAAACATAGTAAATATTAGAATGGGGTCAATCTTTTGTACCTGAGAAAGAATTATTGGACCTCCTTGAGTTTCAAACAACTTTTCTGACTTCATCATGCTGACAATTTTCTCTGTGAACTTTTGCATTGCCGCCTTCATAGTAATCATCAAAAATCATGCTTAGAATATGATTAACAAATTTTATTGGAGAAGACAAAGAGATTAAAGAAAATGGTACTCAAAATAGCAATACAGAATTCAAAAACCAACCTTGAAAGGGCCATTGTCGGTTCTGAATTCAATTCCTGGTACATATTTTAGCCAAACTGGAAATCCCCTGAATCAGAAACAGAGCAAAAACAGAGCATGTGAACAAAAATGATAACTTCAAGCAAAATGAAAGCAGTAACTCAGATTTCTATGTTTTAGACATGTTAAGATATACTACCCAAAGTTCCATTCAGCACAAATATAGGGTCCAATCCTCAGATGAACATAAAGTCCTGCTTGTTGTACCAACTTAATGAACTTGACCAGATCATATCTATCCTGAAAATAGTACTGAATTTTTGTTTCAAGAAATGAAAAAGGAAATGAGTTTTGTATACCAGAAATTTAAAGAAAGATACAAGAGGAACTGCAGAAAAAAGAATGCAACTTTGAAATTACATTGCCAGGAGAAGGCTCATGTCCATTCCAAAAAACGTAAGTTTGTATAACATCCAAACCTCCATATTTGGCCTTCTGTATAAGATCAGGCCACATCTGTAGTTACCAACAAACCCAATAAAAGAATCAGAAAACTAAGCTCAAAAAATGTTTATAAAACATGCCGGATGAAAAACAAACGAGAACCCATTAGTTATTAAAAAAAAAAAAAGCGCGGAACATCATTATATATAGTTACCTCAGGAGTGCTTCTTGGGTAATGAATAGACCCGGAAATGAGAATCCTTCTCTGGCCATTTATGGTAATGGCTTTATGGTCATAAGACACAGAAGCTATAACAGAAGGAACCCAAGAAGAAGAAGAAGAAAACAAGAACAGCAGCAGAAGAAACACAAAAACACGGCTGCTCTTTAGCATATTCTTCATTGTTGTGAAAGCAATGGCCTTTTATCTTTGTATTTATAAATGTGTTAGTCTTGCTTTAAAATTTCAAATGCTTTGCATACATTTGAATAAAAAAATGAAACAGAAAAAAAAAAAGAAAAAAAAAAAGAAGGAGATTTGGTATTTTTCTACAGAGACTCTCCTATTCGATTCTTTTAAGAAAAAAAGAAAGGAGCAGAGTTTGAAGTGGATGGAAGTGGCAATTGTTGAGTAGATGGAAATTACAAGATATGGTTTGGTTGAAATGGTAGGGAAGTGAGCAACTGCTTTTATAGTATGACCACGCCAATAGTAATGAGAGGATGAAATTGTTTTTGTAGGGTCCATTGACTATTGGCCCTTGTTTGTAAGAGGCTCACCCCCACTGACACGTATTAGTGTCTTTTGTTTACATATTGTTATTTTTAAGCAAAAGCCAATGGGAGCGTCTTGTCTTATCTTTGGGAGCAAAAATAAATGAAAAATTTTCGTCTCTTATTACCCTTTTCAATAAAAGAAAAATTAAAAAAAATTAATTTATCTTTTAATTTGAATTATAGCCAAAATCATTGAACTAATATTAGCTTGATGATGGATTTTTTTTTCTTTTATGCTCTAAGGAGTTTTCTAGTTTTGTTAAGTAGGTATTTTCACTAAGTGAAGTAGTTTTGTTTATATCAGTTTAATAAATTCATAAAAAATTAAATTATATTCTCTCAGCAAATCACATTATATTTTTATAGCTATTTAGTAAATTTGAATTCAAGATCATAAAAAAAAATGGCATTCTTTTATCACCTATGTTAGTATTTGAAAATAATAAAATTTCTATTTTATAGTGCATAAAGTCAAAAATTTTAACAGTGAAGTTCTTATTTAAAATAATATTTTTAATGTAAAAAAACCTATTGTAGCCTAAGACTAAGAGATTTTTATAAAATTAGAGGATATCTAACTTATTTTTATGAATTAAATAAGATGGTAAGTCTTGATTTCTAAGTTTATATATTATCCAATCTCAGTTTTTCATCCCTTTGCATATGTATCACTTATTCGATTATATGAACAGTCAAAGTTAATACATTGATTTTGACTTGCCAATGCCAATAGATTGATTGCCGATATTGTCACTTGCAATATTTTTATGACACATATACAATACAAATAGCTCCTTGAAACAATTGATTGACTACAATCCTTTTCTATTCTTTTGACTTAATACTCTAATTTCATGTGCTAAACAATATTTTTAAAATCGTTTCATAGTTTGATTAGTTCATCAATTTAATAAGTTATTTTTTAAAATAAATTAAAATATACATTAATAATTTTTAAAAAAATTGTAAAATTATTAAAAAATAATATCATATAATAACATAATAGATATATTTTAATATTTAAATTTTAAATAAAATAGTATAATTTTAAAAATTATAAAATTTTTATAAAATAATATAATTTTATATTCACCTAATGTGATTTAATTTTTAAATTTTATAGGTTATTTGATTTTAGTTGATTTTTTTTATTTTGATTGATTTTAATGAATTGATTTTAATACTTAATTAAATTAAATCATGCAATTTTTTTTTTTTTATTAATCCAATTAATTGATTCAGTGTGATTTTGAAAATTTTGATGGTAAACCTAATTAGCTTATGGTAGTTTGTTGTAGTATTAAGTTTATCTAATGTCATGCCAAATTATTATTTTAGTTCAAGCTTTGCTAGGTTTAATTAATTAGATGAAAATAATTATTAAAAGTGTTGATTATATTAAATGTTTGAAAGTTTAAAAATTAAATTAATGTTCTATATTATGAGTAAAATAAACAATTAATTAATAAATGTTCTATATTATGAGTAAAATAAACAATTGATTAATAAGTAATGCCCTAATATTCTATTTATTTATTACTCTCCATTATCCCAACCAGGCGTCCCCCCCACCCCCCCTAAATTAGTTATTCTATTAATATAATCTGAATCCAGAAAAAATATATATATATTTATATACACACACGATGGATGTTAGACAAATATTTTCCACCAATGAGAGGAGTAAAATCATTATGATATGTAGAGATTTGCACATGCGATATTATTAACACGTTGAATCTTAATTGGTGTTTTAATTTAATAATAAGTTGAGATTATTTATAAATGGATACAAAAAATAAATAACATGTTAAATCTCAATAAAAATGATGCATTTTGGACTTTTACCTTTACAACGTGAAACATAATTTTCTTGCATATTTCCAAAATTAATTGTAGTTTACTTTCTTTTCCTTCAAATCAAAGAAATATTGTGAATTATGTTATTGTATCAATCAGTTTTTTATTTGATAATACTGAAATCCTTTTTAGAATTAAAATTTTGTAAGTTCAATTTATAAATCTTGATTAAATTTGCAATATATACTATAGATAATTATAATTAGTGTTAGTAGCATATAAATCAAGAACACTTGTGTAGAATTCAATAAAATATTTTACTTTTATAAAAATATTTTTGTGTTATTTTTTAGATACTTAAAAAAAGCAACAAAAAAAAAGAGTGTTTTTTAAATACTAAAAACAAGCAACAAAAAAAAAAAGAGAAAAAAAAAAAGTAGAATGAGAAGAACAAAGAGGAAAAAAAATATGAAAAAAGAGAAATGAGAAAGAAAATTTTTAAAATGTATGTTTAACTGAGGATATTTTATCATGGAAAAAGTCTTACAACTTTAGAATTTATATGCAAATTCTATTAAATTTGATGAAATTTAATTTAGCCATAACAAGTTCTAAGGATTTAATAAAATAAATTTCCTTAACTTTCCTAAACCCACTCTCCTTTATTCCACCTTTTCTAAAAACCTTATTTAGTGTATATGAGTGTCTTATTGCATCAATTAATTGAAGAGATGGATAAGCGTAGTTGAGTTGCTATAATTTGAAGCATCAACTTGTATTATTTTCCTAACATAATAATTAGTGCTTCCATAAACCAATACAACAAACAGCTGTGGCAACTAAGACTTTGAAAACAAGTCATGTAAAAATTCAAGTCAATTACTTACTCTAAATCCAAATTCACACAAGTCTCTAATTACACAATTGTATAATTGCTAATAAATGATGGCATAAGCATCAGCTTTTCTCTTATCTTTTCGGAAAAGAAAAAAAAAAAAAAAAGAAGTGTTATTGTAGGGTTAGATTAGGTACCTAGTGCCTACCTTAATCAATAAGTTTGTTAATCGCCATGATTTAGTGTTTGGTCTATTCTAATTCTAAAAACTAAAGATAGGAAAATGATTTCAATTGCTTAAATTCAATCCATCACAGTATATTGTTTATGATTGAAAGGAAAGCAACTGGATTTCAAGTTTCCACATCTTTAACAAGCAATTTTTTGCTTTTTATTTTAATGTTGGATAATTATGTCCTCATTATTTATTTATTATTTTAATTAAATGATATATTATTCATGGGCTTAAATCACATCCATTTTTTCAAAATCCGATGAAGTTATACTGGGGAAGGAATCTTACTTTAATCTAATATAAAGATTTAAGGAGCTTCTGTGTATAGATGCTTTGTCTAATCCAAAGTTTCCTTTAGGGGCCTTTATAATGAAAAAAAAAATAAAAATTCTCAATTACGTAAACTATTTTGCATTTGATGTAATTTAGACTGGCCTTATTGCATAAAACAAACTAAATGAATAAATAAATATATCTGGTCCACTAAAAATTTAATTTATACCAATTAGCGTGTTTAACGTTTTATAATTCTTCTTTTTAACATTTTGCAGCTACCTAAAATAGTCATCAACAATCCAAATAACAACAATCATTAGAGCAATTCAATTCAAAAAGGTAGTGGATAGGCTATTGTCATCTTGCCAACAAGTCCAACAATGCAGCAGCCTCCCTTCCAATTTATTTTGCAGCCTCCCATGCCCAAATCTTCAAAAACCAATCAGGTCCATTGAAAAACTCATTATTAGTTCACCATATCATCATCATTTATGATCAATTGATCATATCCTCATCCATAATCCATGTTCAGCCGTACACGTATGATAGATTTGGTAAAGTGCGTCCTATACTTTAAGTCAGATTGCTCTCTTCGGCAGCAACATCATTTCATTAAAAGCGATTGTTGGGTATTGAATGCACACTTCATTTTTGAGCTAATTGTTTAACCAAGTGGTAGGACTGTAGGACCCATTTGTTTGTTTCTTATAGCTTTCTTTCCTTAATGAAACATGAAACTGAGAACTTACGTGCATACCCAGAAATGTGCGGGACCCTAATCTAACGAAAAATGTCCCTCATCCCATATCTTCTTCTGAGCTGCATTGGACCATACATGTTTTCCTAAACATTGAACATTCATCTTATCCACAGCTCGAACCAAAAATCTGAGAATGATTTCAACTTCTAATCTCCTGCAAAATAAATACCTCTCTTGTAGTATAGAAGGCTATGAATTCAGTCAGTTCTCATACGTACCAAAAAATTGCAAGGTAATGACGCATACTAAAACATTTGGAAAAAAAAAAAAAAAAGAAAGAAAATAGCATTTGCTGACATATTAGTGATGCTTTTGCTTTGGTTAATTGTTAATTTTGATGATAAGAGTGGAATTGATGAGACCCTAATTATACAATTTTGATCTCAACTTCACATCAAAATGACGACACAATCTTGAATTCGACTACCCATGGGACTTGGCTAATAATGAGCGTTATAATGTTTCATTTTATTTTATTTTTTTGAGCATAAAGCCGCTTGAATTAAAAAAGCTCAAAGGCATCATGGTACAAATTTTTTCCTAACTCTGGATGGTTAGATTAACATCCTTTATGCAATTCATATCTAATACAAGATTTAACAATAAAGTCAGCTGCACAATTAGTTTTCATATTCACTAAACTAAATAGAAAATAATCAAAAAATATTAAACACTTTAGGATTTCAGCTATAATAGCTTGAATTTGTCAACTGATCTCCATATGACGATTAACCATTTCTCAAAGAGTAGTTGAATATGTCTCAAAAATCACTTTATGATATCTTGTACTACTCGCTGCTCTAACAATCTTCTTCACAGCTTGAGCTTGCATTACTAATGCTAATCCACAATTGATAATTTTTGTCCTTCCTTCTACCATCTTGCCTTCATGATTTCTACCTATGATGTCGATCCCAGCTTGATCATGTCCTTCTTTTCAGGATGCATCTGAGTTAAATTTAATCCAACCATACAACAATTTAACCCATTTATCACTTCTGTTTTGATTCTTGATGGAGTGTTTGGAAAGTGACATAAAAAAGTCTACCTCTTCATATCTTTTAATTTGTAGAGTTATCGCTTTATTGGTGATTTCAAGCTTAATTTTATTACGTTCGAATAATGCTTCATTCCTATTCTTCCAAATGAATCAGCAATAGATAGCAATTTCGACAATAACTTTGCCTTATAGATGACTTTATTTCAGGGATATTCTTTCATCTGGGCTATGGTTATGATCTTATAGATGGCTTTGCTACACTAACACAATCAAATATCCCTTTATGAGAAAAAAAAAAAAAAGCTAACCCAAATTTCTTCCTCCAAGTGGGATCTGACTAGAGTTTTTAGGAATAGTAGGCCCCCTTGTTTGATGAAACTTTTGTGGGGCATAATCTAAAATCAAGTAATCATCCATGAGAAGCATATGCTGTGGTGTTTCCCTCAAGCAAAAGAGTAGGTGACATCCAAGTCAATCCAAGTTGCCTGCCCATTTTATAAGAATATTGATGATACATTTTATATTGCCATTCATAAGAAAATACAATGACAATGAGGTTTTAGTTTAGGAGTTAAAATTGAGGCTCTAAGACTAAAGTAATGGTAATACTTATTATCATTTAGATATTTAAATATTTATAATAAAATATTTGTATATTTTACACTTGCAACTCTGCTTTGCCTTTAATATTACTAATGATTATATTGTATATGATATATTTTGTTTAACAAAAAATAAAATGAGACAGTTGTATTGATATTGGACCGATCCATTAAAACTATGCTCACATGTACAACTACCATTATTTTATTTTATATTTTAAGCCAATAATCAAGAAAAATGGTTTTCATTAAAATTTTACTTGAACAAATCCAAGAAAACTTAATTTCGCTGAGGAAGCAACAAAGCAAAATTAAGAATAGTTGCACTAAAATTTTCACTTACAATGGCTGCCAAACTTCTAACCACTCATCTCCCTTAAATGACACCTACGTAGTCTCACAAGTCATTTTTCAGTAATGGGACACACCCTAGGCCGGCTACGCTGCTCACTCACGGCCCTTTCCTTGTACCTTTCAAGTCCAAAACTAACTGATTAAAATTTTATGGCTAATTATGGGGCCAGAAACTCTAAAATGGAAGTACCCTACTGAAAATAATGGATTAACAAGATTATCCTTAACGAATATATGATCATTTGAATTGACTACTAGTATTATTAATCATATTAGGTTTGCTAAGTGAAGTTTTAACGAACTCTTTAATTTTCTAAGTTATAGATATCATGTCTCTTTATTAATTTTTTTCTAATTAATGCGGCAAGGGATATTTTCCTTTTCAAGTCAATTTAATTATACAAATTCATTTATGCTGGGCGAGTCTAATGATTTTTTATAAAATTGCTTTCATAATAGTTTAATAAATTCAACCTTTGAAATTATAAAGAACAAATAAATTTTCTTGTCACTTAAGCTAAGATCTGTTCGTCTCTTCTTGTTAATTTTTAACATATGCTAGATGATGTTGTTTCTTATATTCTTGACTAGTTATAAACAAGAACCAGCTAGCTTTGCTTCACATTGAAACAATTGCAAACTTAGATTTGTTCAACCACCACCGTCCATTTCATTTTGCCAAGAAAGTCCACAACAATTAGTTTAGCAGTACTATTCGACTGCAATTTTTTCCATCGCATTCCAGTTTCTTTTTGCAACCATGCTACTTCCCAACTACAATGGCATAATTTTTCCTTCTTGGTGAAGTTGGCTAATAGCCCTTCCCTTCTGTAAGTTACCCTTTGTTGGTAAGGTTGGGGCCATTAACATCCAACCCCCATGTCTGTGTGGCAATTGGATTGTGTTACAACACATAACTGCATGTATGTGAGCGATAATGGCCAATGGGTTCAATTTCCTGCCCTGACCACACCCACCATTTGTCTCCATTTGTAAGGCCCTCTTGAGTAAGGACTACACTCCGGTTGGTAGTAACTTCCAACATTTTATTGCCTCGGGAGATTTTTTTTAAGATTACAGAAACAGCCATCGATTGTTTATCTCATAACACTAATTCTATTGAGTTCGTTATCAATTTGTATTGTTCAATTTGTTGGAATAGGCATTAGAAATTTGTAACAACGACTGCTCAACTACTCAAGAAAGGTTAGCAGACTCTCTCTTAAGTCATATATACATTGATTCTAATAATGGGTCTATTAACTTAATTAGTCTTGCTGAGATTCGAGTAAACTTGAATAAGCTGTACTGCAATAATTAACAAATAACAACAGCAAGAACATGAGGATGGTGGCTGTTTTAGTTAATAATAAAAATCATGTAGAAAGGATTTTATTTATTCCATTATTATATGTTTTTGGTTTATAGTTTAGCAGGCAAAAACAGAAATTTCCCAGCAAATTAAATAATTCATTTTTTTTAAAAAAAAATTTAATTTCAGTCAACTAGTTCTAATACCAAATTTTCAAATTAAATCTTCAAGTTGGACTCCTAAACTTCAAAGGATAGAGCTACAATAATAGGTCCAGATACATCATACATATGCACACCAATAGAAGGAACTGTCATTGTTCAAAGACCGATTAATTAAACATCCATCAATTTGAAGAACATGGGATTGCTTTAACCAAAAAATATTGATTGTTAAGGATAAGAAGAAAGGGACAGAATTTTATCAATTCCAAGCCAGGGAGTACTAAGATGTTGATATTCCTTATCTGAATCTGTATTTGTGGGATGAGTAAGACACATAATTTGATAATTATCTGCATACTCTTTGTTCACAATACATATCCTAATTCTATTTCAAAGCTTAGATAGACTCTTAAAAAAAAAAAAAAAAACATATTTATATGGACCTGATTATTTTGCTTATGTGACAAGATTTTATTTTAATTTGCATTGAATTTGTTTATTTTCTTTTTTTTTTTTTTCATCTCATTCTTCGTATGAAGCTGTTTCATTGAATTATTATAGTAAGGCAACAGAAGCATAGTAGAAGATTGTGTTAAGTGTAATTAACACAAATAGTTTGATGAGGAAAGCATCCATACCATACTTGTTGAAGTAGCTACTGAATTTTAGTATAGGTATTAAACTTTTTTCAAAGATGAACATAAACATCAGCTTTTAATTGAAGTTCATATTCTTGATTCTGATTTGTGAAAAAGTTCCTAAACATTTTTTTATGTATTAATTAATTTAACATATTTAATTATACATGTAATTATCAGTATGGTAGGGTGTCATCAATCTTGGATAATAAACTAATTATTTTTTTCCACAAATTTAAAAAATTGTGCTTCACCATATTCACAATAATTATAGAGAGAGAGAGAGAGACCTTCTCAAAAAAAAAAAAAAACAGAGAGAAAGAGAAAATATCTTATATATGGTGATTGAATGTTTTCAAGAACCTGTATCCAAACCTTTTTATTGAAAACAATCTAATTTAACTCTTGAATTTTATTGAGTTTTGATTAAAAAAAACTCTTTTTTCTTAATGATTCACCTTATGCATTTAATATTTTAACTATATTTGAATTTGAAATTTTCTTAACAGAAATAATCAAGTCTTTACGGGGGATGTGTTATTATTTTTGGAAATATATAATTCAATTTGGTAGAGTCTTCTTTTCCTTTTTATGTAAATCAAGATTTTAAAATTTAGCCTGATCTTCTACCAAATTGAAACATAAAATCATGAGTCAAAAGTTGAAGAAAAACAAAATTTTAGTGTAATTTAATTAACAAATTTAATATTATATATTCTTTTAAAATTATATAATATGTAAATATATGAATTTAATTAATTGTATAAATAAATTATTTATAATTTATAGTAATAAATATGAAATTTTTATAAATAAAGATTTATAAAAAATAATAATTATATAATATAAAATATTTGTATTATTTAAAAAACAAATATCATTTTATTACATTCAAAAATTACATATTGTGAAAATAATTGAATAACATAAATTTTAATTTTCTATAATAATTCATTATTTTAAAAAATTTATAAAGTTGTATAACAAAGAAATAGTTAAATTATAATTCAAAATCACAACAAATTTATTTAAATATTAAAATAAAGGTCATGGATAATTTAATAAATATAATTTAATTTTGTTAACTAAATTTGAGTTATTTCTATGTTTAAGCTTAATTTGAACTGGTCAAAGTTTAATTTTTAAGTTTTGGGATTGGGATCAACCGAATTGATTCAGATATCAAAATATTGGATAAATTGAGCCAATTCGAATCTAAAAACATTAATGTAGATTTTTTTTTTTTTTTTTAAAAAAAACATAGTTATATTCTTTTTATATAAGTGGCCTTGTGGTGAAAAGCGTGAAACACCCAAGCTTTTTTTGTTTTTTTGCGCATAGACATAGACATATATCTGTTTAGTGTGTCCGAAGTCCAACTCCTATATTACCCAATGAAAGAAATTCCATTATGATATGGGTTAGGCTCTTCATTTTGGAGGCCAAGGCCTATTGGGTTAATCACTTCTTTAGTATTGTTGCCCATCTCCACTGGATAATATATATCTCTTATTAATGAATAACGAATGCTTCGTGGGCCAGGCCTACAATTATTGCACTGTGAATTGTGAGGTTTTTTTTTTTTTAATTTTTTGGGGTGGGGGACCCATCAGCATAATGTGGGAAAAGAATTGACATTGGAGAGCAGGAAAACGACTGGTTTGATTTTACCAAAAAAAAAACCTTTCTAATCCATCATAAATTCATCATCTCCAAAAATACAATTAAGTTACTCCAATCGGCCTTTACTATTGAATTTATTTCTTCTATTCAAATAAATAAATAACTGATATTCTCAATTTTAATTTAATTTCAATCAAATTTTCAATAATTATATTATACCAATGAATTTTATCGAGTATTACTAAAATCCTTGAAATAAGTCTCAAATTCACATACAAAAACAATTATTTAAAAACCCATTTGTGTCAAATTTCTCAAGTTAATGTTGGAGATACGAATTAATTTTTAATATTTTATATTGTGAGATGAGTTTTGGTATAGACTAGTGTGCAATAACCCATTTATGGAATCAAGATCACCTTTACAAAACTTATCTATATCTTGAAAATAGATTAGCTTGGAAGATTAATTAGCATGATTATCTACAATACAAAGACCATCACGGTCCACAGCCACAAACTTATTGCTCAATAAAAATAATCAATATAAGGATGAGCAAAGTAAAGAATTTCGATGATTAAATGATTGATTAATTAAATAAATGTCACAAATAGGGATGGCACTGGAGCAAATAGAATTAGTGGCCATGTCTCACATTATCTTTTTATCACATGTTGCCCATAAAAACTTTGAGCCAACACCATAAATTAGCGATCCAGGATGGGACCTTTTGCCATCGAGGATAGAAATGTCATGTAGCTCAAAGATTTGCAAGTACCCATAAGAAAACTAATTTAAGTTTGGACACACTTTATATAACAGACAGATTTCATTATCATTTGCATTTAAGCATGTCTCTATCCATGTCTATACCTCCAACATACACAGGAGTGATTAGTAAGCAGCCTACGTATCCTGCCTCTTGATCATGAAAATTCTTTTATATAATACTTCCCATTTCATTTTATATATCTTTCCATGGATATAATATCTTCTTCTTGTGTGATGATATTTGACCCATTGTTGTTGTGTTCTACAATTACTACACATTATCAAAGATTAGGACAAATGACATTTGCAATCATCTTAATCTGGAAGGTACTATATTCCTATATCAATTTCTTGAAACAATCTTTATAGAATTCATTGTATATTTAAAGCCTTGACTAGAAAAAATAAAAAATAAAATAAAAATTCTAACATTAATGGGCGGTGAATTTTCTGATTAAAAAAGATTCAGATTAACTCGATACAAGTTCAACGAATTAAATCCATTTGCACCTTTAATAAGTTAATCTCCTCGTGAGATAAGATAATGATTTGTTGTTGATTTATATAGATCCAATACTGTATTAAAGCCCATAAAAGTTTTAAAGCTAATTAATCTAAAAACATAAAAAAATCAACTCTAAAAGGTCTGAGCATTTTTAAAAAAAATAATAAACAGAAAAAAACGAAGATAAATTGTTATTAATTTGGGAAAGATGAATAATAAGATTACATATGAACTATTTATTAAAATTAACCTGATTGAAAAAAAATTAAATATGAGAGGAACTGCCGAATATCTAAAGTTTCTATTTAATTTGAATTTCTATTTACTCTTAAAATGAATTAAAATTTGAAAAATAGAATTTTACAAACTACATTGTTAAAATAATAATTTTAAAAAATAAATCTTTTTATTACATGAATCAATTGTATTTTGCAAATTTTAGGTGTAACACTTTAAATATTTTTCTAAAGTTGGTAAATATTAGAGGTCAGCACGGGTCCTAAACAAATCGAAATGAAAAACCTATCTGAAAATATTTAAAATGAAATTAAACTAAACTGAATCAAATGAATGGTATATTTTTTTCATTATGGATAAAATTTTATTATCCAAACTAATAATCAAATTGAACTGATTCAAATACTCTAATATATATATATATATATATATATATATATATATATATACACACACACAAATACACACGGGCGCACACACACTTAATATTTTATACATAAATTATATGAATTATTTATTCTTACTATTTATTATATAATTTATATATAGTCAAGTTATATTAGTTATCTATACTTCAAGATAGCCTATATCTATTGATACATATATACTATATATTATATATAAATCATACAAAATATATTATATATATTAATTAGAAATTTCAGTTTTCTTTGATTTATTTTATCTAAATTTTATTTAAACAATTGAATAATTAAATTATATCGATCTAAATTAAATTGAGTTGAATTAAATTAAAATTTGAATCGACTTAGATAAAAATTTAAAACATTTGAATTAAAATCGGATCGAAATTTATAAATATCAAATCCAATTTTAGATATTTTCAAATAAGCGATTCAAAATCGGGGTCCCTCACCCTTGCTAAATATGTTGTAGACTAGGTTCGAAATCGGCAATTCTTGTGTAAGAAGGAAGCACTTATTAGGATTAATTTGAGATGAATAGGAATTAATTATAGGAAAATGGCTCCGTATTACTTAAAAAAATCAAATTTTCATTTTTCATTATTTAGTTCTTTTACTTTTTTTTTTTTAGCTAGATAGGGAAATTTTGAATATGAGTATTTACTCAGATAATATATATATTTTTTACTACTAAATTATGTCTTTATATAATTAAAATAAGAAAAATTGTACATATAAAAAATATCTGATTACTTCATATACTCAACCAATATTGTAATAATGTAAAATAATAATTCATAATCATGTAATAAAATGACATTAATACTATTTTCTTGAATATAAAAACATTTGTATTTTTTAATATATATATATACATTAAAAAAAAGTATATTTGATTTCCACATTCAGATTTTACCAAGACTAACACTGTAACCAAAAAAAAAACAATGTCGCGATTGTAGATTTGGGTATGATCATATGGGTTATTATAACTTCAAGCTCTTGGATGATTAAAACCCTAATATTGTTTTAAGACTAACTTGATCAGTGATTTATGATTCCGTCATTCCAACGCTTCATAGGCAGTGTTGACTAATTTCCCGTCCTGATTTCTTTTTTCATGTAGAGATAGCAATCTGTAGGGTATAGTAGCATAGTGGTATATCTTTACTCGTATTTAAAAGATTAAATATTTATTTATTTTTGTATTCATTTTCACTTGGGTAATAAAAATTAAATTAATCTCTAAACTCATAAAATTTTGAGTAACTGTGAATAATTCATTACCCAAATAATAATCAAAATATTTTTTAAAATTTATAAAAATTAAAATATTAAATATATAATCTTTAATCTATAATCACAGTTAATAAAAATAATACATATTATATTCAAATAGGTTATATATTAAAAATTAAATAATACTATTAAATACTAAAAAATATAAATAATTTTACAATCTATCCAATTCTCTAGATACAATATATTAGATACATCCTAATTAATATATTCAAGTACATAATCTCAAATATTTCGCATTTAAATTAAAGAAAAATATTAAAAATAATTGATATTATTTATATTGGTTAAGGATGTATGTGTATATATCTATATGTGTGTGTATATATAAAGCATAGGTATGAGCACTTGTAAGCATAGTCTAATATTGAAGTGCATTTTGTGCGAAATAAAGATCTTGAGTTTGATTTTCTCCATCCAATGATATGGTGGGATCTATTGAAAGGGTTCCAACCTATTATTTTTTTTATATATAAATTTACTCATACTCATTGTTCAATGAACTCGAGTATTATCCAATTTTGCTAAATACAATTGATATATTATGCAGCCCACAATACTATTTTGATTTATTATTTTCATATATAAATTTATTCGTACTCATTATTCAATGAACTTGAATATTATCCAGTTTTATTGAATCTAGTTGGCATGAGATCCTGCAGAAAACTACAAATTGTAAGATGGTCATATCATCACCTGTTATAGATTAATTTTACTCAAATTCACCTTTTCTTTTACTATTTTTCACTAAAATTATTTATTTATTTTATAAAATTATTTATTTTTAGAAAAGCTTACATAATATAAAATCTGATAATTTTTTCATAAAAAAATGTCACATGTTTTCTTTTATTATTCTTTGACATTTAGGGTTAAAAATCATCTATTATTTTATATTAACTTTTATTGCACTTCATTTATTTGATTATTCTAAAAATATGAAAGATGAACAAGTGAGCATGTGTATATGTAAAATACCCTCTATAATGTCAAATGCTAAAAAATAAATAAAATGAGATTTTTCTTTAAAATATGTAAATTACTTTAATGAAAATATGTTACAAATTAAGTGACTTTCAATAAAATTAACCTGCATGTTATATATCTATATATAGAAGAAAATAAAAAGAAAAAAAAAGTGTTGATTATATAGATATCTTAATTATGTATATTTCATTTTAAAGATAAATAAACACTATGCTACACTGAGAAAAGTACTTGTTAGTAAGAGGGAAAAATGATGAGTTGATGATAAAGGTGACAATATTTTGTTCATTTAAAAATTTTGATTCATGATTTGTTTAATTCATAATAAATTTGAAAAGATTCAAACTTAAATAATTCAACGACCTAAAAGTTTAAACTTGAATTTATCTATATATATATATATATATATATATATATTAAATTAATAAAAATATCTTAAGTGTATTTTAAAAATAAAATTTTTTGAATAAAACTTATAAATGATTCCAAAATTAATTTAGTATTTGTTTCAAATTCTTTCTAAACATGGATCGGAATGATAATCTAAACCTATTTGAAAAAGAAAAATCGACGATTAAAATGAATTGAAACAATTCAAACCCCTGATACCCATAATTGAAGCCCGCCTAATAGGATCTGACTCGCTTCCCGCCATTAGTTGATGAATATATAGGGAACACTGTGGTGTTGGTATCTTTGTCCCTCGCCTGCAGAAGCATTAAGTGCTTTTTGGCAATTAGTAGGATGAGGATCATGCTCCCATGCAATTTGAAATTTCTACTACTCATCTGAACAATGCTCAAATATTCCCTTTAGTACCAATATAAACATAGTAATTCATTTACATGTAACAATTTGCAGTAGGCAGATATCACATAAGTGTTTGGTGGGTATTTCCTCTTAATTAATTTTATACTCAAGTTCGAGCTATAAAGAACCATATCCAAGACACAGATATTTCCACAGATTGAAGAACCTAGCTTTGCTTAAAGTTTGTGTGGTTATCTACATACATTTGATAACAATCTTTTTATTTAGTTGTATACATATATAATTTGTGCCTAGTTACCATTATATATTTAATGCAATTAGTTAGATACTTAAAAAGTTGAATATTTGCCATTAGGCTGGCAGCAGGAGCCCACTTAATTATTTTTTTTTAGTTGATGCCACAAAGTGCTTTTTGATTTCAGTCTGCATATTTTCGTTTCAAACAATTTAAGTAAATTTACATGAAACTTTATAAATTCATAAAAAATTTGCATTCTTACAATTTTTATTGAATTTAGCCCTAAATAATAAAAAAGAAATACACTATTGTATGACTAGAGCAGTCTAGTTATTATTATTATATTTTTTGGGAAACAACACACACACACACTAGTTGTTTGGCAGGGCTGGTTCAATAGGTATGGAAGCCCTAGGCAAAAGAAAATTTTGAATTTTTCTTTATTAAAAAATTAAAAATTTTAAAATAAATTAGACTACATTTTTTCTATATTGAGCTCTTTAAACTAGGCAAAAGGAAAAATATAGGTTTTCTTAGAATAATTTGACTTTAAAATTTTTTTAAAACTTTGGGGCCTTAGGCGTTGGTCTTAATGATCTTCCCTAGGGCCGAGACTGTTGTTTAATAGGATATAATCAATTATAATGAGACATAATCAAATATAAATCTAATTGAATTATTAAACTAAAATTTCTTTTGATTACGTCATATCAAACACTAGAAAAAAGAAGCTCTTGATTTATCCCTGGTAATATACCCAGCCTGGTTATTAATCAAAGTGTTCGTCTTATAGTTTAGAAGAAAAAAATTGTGAAAGGCTCAAACTTATAGAGAAAAAATCTATTCCCTCTAGAAACTTGCCATTACCAAAAAGTAAAAACAAAGGCTGAAAATATTTGCAGATAGGGTTTGACATATGAGGCTGTGCAGTAGCAATCTGCACTTCTCCTTTTGGTTTTGTCCGTTTAATTTGTTTGTTTAGGGTCGGATCTGTCTTCGAGTCACGTGAATGTCTTATTATATATGGTTCTAGTGTGAGCATTATGAGGGCTCTGCCTCTTCTCCTCCATCAAAACTCACTTTTACCACCCTTGGCCCTGCCTCCCTATCTCTGATTCCACGTTCCACCTTTAGGGATTACAGATCAACAAGATTGATCGCTTAGTCTCTCTCCATGTCTCCTACTAATATTACTTATCATTCATCCTTTTCTCCTTTTCCTATAGACCTTAATCAAGACCAACACCCTCAACTCTTCTCTTCAGATGATGGTTCTTCATCGTCTTCCTTTTCCTACCCAATTTCCATCAACCCACCTCAACAAGAAGCTGCAGGACATTTCCAGAGCCAATTGCAACCGTTACAGCATCAAGACGAGGTATATATCCATATTCTATATTTATAGCTTATTAATGACATCATATAGCTTGTTAATCATTTTTGGTTTGATCTAACTAGGCTAAATTGTACGCTTCTCATGGCGGGTCATGGGATCATTCGGCACTTATAAACGAGAACAACAATGGCCTCAAATTATCTGTTACTTGGAAGAAAAAAGATAGAAATGAAGACCATCAAAGAGAGAATAATAGTTCAGTTAAGTGGATGTCTTCAAAGATGAGGCTGATGAGAAATATGATGACCTCGGATCAAACGGTTGCCAGTACACCAGACACTTATATGCACAAGTTTGAATATGATCTTCAAAAGAGTCCATCACCACCTTCACAAGTAGATAACAGCTGCAAAAATATCTTTAGCAACAGCGGCAACTCAGTTAGGGTTTGTGCTGACTGTAGCACTACTAAAACCCCTCTTTGGAGGAGCGGACCTAGAGGTCCTAAGGTAAATTAATTAATATTACTTCCTCTCTTTCCCTAGATATATGTGTAGTGGATTCGTTCCAGTATCCGTGAGATTACAGGTTCATATAGATTTGAATTTATCTTGATATTAACAAATATCACATTCTGGTGGTGCAGTCACTATGCAACGCCTGTGGAATTCGGCAAAGGAAGGCGAGGCGAGCGGCCATGGCGGCGGCACAAGATACGGGTGCAAGTGGAACAATTTATGGTCCTGAGACAGCATCCAAGAAGACTAATAACGTGCGAAACAAAGAAAAAAAAGAAAGTAATAACAGTCACCTTCCATTCAAGAAAAGGTGCAGATTCACAGCCCAAGCTCGAGGTAGATCAAAGAAGCTTTGTAATTTTGAGGACTTATCAATAATCTTGAGTAAGAATTCAACTTTTCATCAACAAGTTTTCCCTCAAGATGAGAAGGAAGCAGCAATCCTACTCATGGCTCTATCTTATGGCCTGGTTCATGGTTGAGTTCATTTATTTGACAGTTAATATAAATTTAAGTATTTTCTTCAATTTTAGATTAATTTCTTTGTTTAAATAGCTATAATGCTAGGGCTAGCTAGGGTGCATATTTTGTGTGAGAGAAATGAAAAATTCAGTAAGGAGAAAAAAAAAAGTAGAACTAGTGTTGCAATATCTGTGGAGTTAATTATATGGAGGATCTGATTAAAAAAAAGGTTGATATATTTATATAGATTTATATATAAACCAAGTCATGGGTGTCTCTACTTGATTTCTGTTATTTCCAGCTTAATTAATAAAATTGTCCAAGATTTTTGTTGTTTATTGAATAATTATGCGTGTGTTAATTAATTTCCATTGTTGTTGTCCATGAGCTATCTTACATTCAGCAGTTTATATATATATATATATATATATATATATATATATATATATACACTGATCAATTCAAGTCAAGTTATATAGTACACAGGACTACATGTATATTGTCTTGGTAATCACTGACAATGGATGCAGTCAATAATGGTAAGGTTTTTGGATTATAAGTTGGTATAGGAGACATCTAAGTCACGAGATCAAAATTGCATATACACACAAAGCAGGAACACAACCCACTACTGTATCTCTTATTTGAGTGGACTGGATCAATTCACCAATATGACAACATTCTCAGGTAAATTTTAGAGATAAGTTTGGGATTGAACTTAGGGCTCCAAAACAAATATGATGAGCAAGGAAAATGAAATGGAATAGGAGGGAAAAAAAATAAAATTGGGCATCTTTCTCTTTCTTCTGACCTAATGGAATAAGTAATGATGATTGTGATGATGCACACAGTACATGAGAAGTGCTTCTGTGAGGTCAGGAAAATAGCCTGAAAGAGAGTACTTTCTGTCTGGGACATAATTGTCTCGATGGATCCCAAGACTTCCTTTGCTGAATTTTGAATATATTATTTGAAGAGCCTTGAAATAGTTGTATATATAGTACTAGAAGAACATATTAATACTGTACTGGAAAGACCTAACCATATTTCTTGTTAGAAAACAAACCCTGTTCAATCTTCATAAAATCCATTTTGTCAACTAGTGTATCGTTACTTGTTCTTTTCTGAAGGAATGTGATGTTTCAGCTTCATCAAGCCCTACATCTTTATAATTCATCAAGTGAAATTGGCTCTATCTATAAGATACATGATGAGGGCTTACTAAGATGATATTAAATTATGAGGGGGAGAAACATTTATGAATATAGCAATTTTTTTCTCTCTCTTTTTCTTTCTTGATTTCTTTCTTTCTTTTTTCATGAGATGTTATTTCTCCGACCGAAGTTTTAGTCTATTAATAAACGTAAAGCTATTTACAAATAGAAATTAACACTCAAATATAAAATCTTTCCCTTTTATCAATTTTCAAAAAGAAAAGCTGCTTTATTTGTTTCATTCACTTTTAACTATGCTGATTATGATATTTACGGTTAAAATTCCGGTGAATATATATAGTTGCCGATCACATTACATATGTGGTACAGTTATTATCATAATTTTTTCTTATGATATAAACATCTTGAGGATTTAGCTCATTATTTTTCTATAAAACAAATTACTAATTGCTTGAACATTTAAAATTTTTTTTGCTAATAATTATTAAAATTAATATTTTTATAATCCATTATTATTTTATAAAAAAATATTATATATATCTGAACGTGACCTATTGAAATAAATATGTTAGTATATTAAAAATGCAATTATAATACAATACATAGTAAACCATGTCAAATGAGACTACAATTTTTTAATAAATTTAAAATTTTATTTTAAGATTAATTTAGATATATAAATTTCTACAATTTGAAAGAAATTAAACTTTAAAGAATATTTATTATAAAATTTAAAAAAGATTAGACTTCAAAATGAGCCAAAGTAGGAGTTTTAATATATTATATAAGAATTTTAATATGCTTAGACATATATAGTTAAAAAAAAATGTTCTAGTAATTAGAGGGAATGAAAAAAAAAAAAAAAAAAAGGGACATTCAACATGTCTCAGAAAAAGAAAACGAAAAGTACTAGAAAGAAGGATAAAAAATATTAACAAAAAAAGAAAAAGGAAAAAACAAGTGTTAGGCCAAAAGTAATTTATTTAGATTATATTTCAATTTCGGATCGAAAGTCAAATTTCTTATCCATTTGATAAGAAATTTATTAGACAAATTTCTTATCAAAACCTCATGTGAGTTAATATTCCTAATCAATACATACAATTAATTAAGTCTTAAATTTAATTTTAAAGAAGTATTTGCGATTCAGCAAATAATTTTATTAACAACATAATATTTTTCATAAGTGGTAATATAATATATTTTGATTTTACTATGTGACAAATAAACTATAATAATTAAAGGGCATTTGTTATGATTGTAGTTTTTGGTTTTTTTTTTCTTTC
The DNA here is from genome assembly GCA_949677035.1 of Omphalea diandra. NCBI lineage: Eukaryota > Viridiplantae > Streptophyta > Magnoliopsida > Malpighiales > Euphorbiaceae > Omphalea > Omphalea diandra. The sequence continues at coordinate 46,752 of CATIWR010500197.1, read as the reverse complement.
AAAATAAACAAAACATGTTTGGTTAAATCTGTTATACTTTTTTAAAACTTTTTTGAAATGATTTAAAAATATAAAACAGATTTTAGAAAATCATAATTCATGGTTTATGGGATTTTATTAAGTTATTAAAATCAGACCTCTTTCAGTTATTCTCTCTTTTTCTTTTTATCAGCTTAATAATAACTTACGAGATTTTATTTGAAGCAATTAAAGATATTTTTTAAAAAAATTTCTCATGATTTAGGAATTTCTTTCTTCATAATTTATAAGATTTCATCTAAATCTGTTAACTTCTTTTCTATTTTTTTTCTCTGTATAAATTATATTACTTTCATCAAAATTTATTTATTTTATTTAGCTAAACCTATCATCCAATTATAAGGTAATTAAAATATTTTTTAATAATATAAATAGTTTTTCACATAAAAATAATTTAGAAAGTTTAACAATATAAAAAGTTTTTCACATAAAAATAATTTAACAAGTTTAAGAATAAAAAATTATTCATATTCATAATAATCAATATTTATGTTCCTAATAAGAATAATAACTAAAAAATAACAATTACCAATAAAAGAAAAAGAAATTGCAAAATTTTTTTAAAAAAATATATTGTTGTTAAAATTTATTAATTTTATTATTTATTTACTTAACAATAATTTTTATAAATAATAATATTTTATAAAATAATAATGAAATTTAATATTATTTATATATTATTTCAATTATTTGACTAATTAATTAATTAATTGACAAAAATAAATATCAAATTTATTGAAAATTTATTATTATAATTATGTTGCGCAACACCCAAATTCATGACTAGTTAATGATTTTCACATTCCTAATTAAATTTTATAGGGCTAGATAATGATTTTCATAATGTGTTATATGTAATTGAAACAAAATTATATATATATATATATATATATATATATATATATATATATATAGATAAAACTTACATCGCAATATATTATAATTCTGGTCTCAAAATCTATTTGAAACAAAAGTTTGCCATTTCTCAAGCCAATATGCTTAAAATTGAAAAGTTTATAACTCATAATGTAAAAATTTTATAAATTTCTTTCTTAAGAGAGTTTTATCTTTTTTTTATATTATATTACATTTAATATTTAAGAACAACAAAAAAATAATTCTTAGATTAATCTAACTTAAGCTATTTTAAAATTTTGTGCAATTTAATTTAGATAACAAAGCAATTTCTTAATTTTAGACATTATTTCATTTTATTGTGTATTTTTATATATTTTCTTTTTAGTTAACTATTTTATAATTTTCTAATTTATTAGTATTATAAGATAATAGTGTATAATTTTTAAAATATTAACTTAATAAATGATAAATATTATTTTTAAATAACTTCTAAGACCAAAATTAATTATGTATATTGATGCATAAACATTAGGCTAAATTTAGCCTTAAACGCCTGCGTATACATTTATTTTTCTCTTATTTTGTGTTTTATATTTTTTACTTTTGATATCTTTTAATAAAAAATTTAAAAGCCTTATAGCCAATGTTTTAAAATTTTTAATATCTTTTAATAAAAAAATAATAAACTTATATGACAATATATTAAAATTTTAAAGTTTTGGGTTGAAAATATATCCCTTGATAAACAGTTAATTTTCATCTCAAATAGATTATAAAACCACAATTAAATATATTTATTAGTCATTAATTTGAACATTATTCGAATTATAGTGTAAACATTTTAAGAAATTCTTCATAAAGATTTTTTTAATCTTTTTTATATACATATATTTCATATATAAGAGCATTAAATAAATAATTCATAGAGTAATCTAATTTAAATTATTCTTAACTGTTTTATTATTTAATTTAGATAAATAGTTATTTTTTAATTTTTTGTATATTTTTTAATTTTAGTTAGATATGCTATAGTTTTTCATTTAAGTAGTATGACATAATGATTATTTATAGTTTTTATTGCTTATTTACAAAATATTAGCTTGAAAAATCAGAAATGTTGCTGATAAAATAATTTCTGATACTAGAATTTATTATATATATTGATGCAAAATTTTAAGCTAAAAGTTAGCTACGTATATTTTTCTCCTATTATAAAATTTTTATTTTAATATCTTTTAATAAAAATAAAAGCTTATGTGGCAATCTATTAGAATTTTAAAATTTAAGTAACTTTTAATAAAAAAAAATTAAAAGCTTATGTAGCAATATATCAAAATTTTAAATTTTTTAGTTGTATATGACTTGATAACTAGTGAACTTTCATCTCAAATAGAATTTGAGACAATATTTGATCATTATAATTTGCATATTATATAAATCATATTTTAAAAATTTTATGAGTTTATAATAAATTTTATATTATATTTTTGATATATAAGAATATCAAAATTAATAATTTTAAATTAATGTTATCTATTTCTAAATTTTATTATTTAATTTAGATAATTAATTCTTTAATTCTTTTAAATATTTTTTATATGCATTTTATTTTATATATATTTTTAGTTAATTTTTAAAATTTTAAATTAAGTAAAATGATATAATAATAATATATAGCTCTCAATTACTTATCAAAATATTGATTCAAAGATGATAAAAATCATAAATAATTTTTCATATTAGAATTATATATATTTTTAATATTAGAATTATATATATTGTTACAGAGATTACTGTAATTTTTAACTATATATGATTATTGCACTTTCAGCATTTAAATTAAAAATCTAACGGTTATGATCATTCTGATTTATTATTAATGTTTGTACCGAAAGTTTTGAACATTTATTATTCAACTATAAAACAACAACCATCTACGGAGAAGTAACCATTAAAAACCTTCTCTCTCTCTCTCTCTCTCTCTGTCTCTCTCTCTCTATATATATATATATATATAAAATCTAAATTAATTGCTAACTCGAATTTTAAATTAATCTAATTTAAAATTTCATAAATATTTAATTTTTTAATTCTTTTTCTCCTTGTTTATATTCTTCTATTTTTTATTAATTATTTTATAATTTTGAATATAATAACAATATATAATTTTTAATTACAAATGCAAGTTAAGAATCAAAAATGAACAAGATGAGATGTCAACTCTTGTTGAAGGGCAGCCATTTCTCTATTTATCTGCGTCAGGCGCACCTCAAGTGTGTTCATTTCACTTTCCAGACACTCATACCGTCTCTGTTTCTCCTGTAATGAAATCATAACCTTAACCTTCTCCAGTACCGGCGTCAAAGAATCAACCTTGAACCCAGCTTTGGATACATCCTCAATGCTATCTCGTACCAACTTCAGTTCCTCGTAAGTTAACGACTTCAACACCTTATTAAGTGTCCGCAAGGCCCCCCCAAGCATATTAAGAAGAAAAGAAACGCCAACCTTACTCTTAAAGACACAACTATCCCAAAAAGTTCCTTCAGTGTCATAAAACCTTTCAAGATATGTGACATAATGATTCTCCACTTCAAACCCATGAAATTCAGCATATGCCCCAATCCTAAACTGTGTTAAGGAAGTCCTAGCTCCATCTCCTATAGATGTACTGGCAACATGGGGATCGGTTACCATTTCACGGGCTGGAACAGCAGTGTAACTGCGGTGACTCTGAGCAAGAGGCATGATAACATCCGACTCCGGAACAACCATAGTAGGAATAAGGAAGCTCCTCCCAACATTTCCCTGATCACTAGCATCATCACTAGTATAACCTACATTGTTGTTATCACCAAAAAGATAAGCCTCTTGATTCCTCTTGGTATCTACTACCCTTAAGGTACCCTCCTCCTTAGAGACATCACTGATAGCATCTCTAACTCCTACTTCATCATACTCAATGTGCTCATCCTCTTTTTTAGCTTTTTCTCTTGTATCTACTCTAATGTTATCTCCCTTGACCTTCTCATTATCACTACCACTGCTTGCTTTTCTTTCTTTTGCTTTATTTTCCACAATTGGTTCCTTGTCTTTCTCTCCTCTTTCATTCTCACTAGCACCTTTCTTCTTCTTTCCCTTAGTTTCATTCCTTTGACGAGTATCCTTACCTTTTAGCTCAGTCTGATACCCCTCAATATGACTATCCTGTAAACCCCGCCCTCCCTCAACTTCCTTATTAGCAAGGTTGGCTCCATCAACGGATTCAGAACATAAGTGGGTAAGGATATTCCCGACTTCAGGGTTTGAGGAAGTAAACTTGAGTCTCTCTTGAATGGGTTCAACCAATACCTGCAACCAAAGGAAAGACAAACAAAATAGATTAGCGTATATACAATCGAAGTTAAAAAAAAAAAAATGATAAAAATACTGCATATGAGGAATTTGTCAAAAAACTCCCTCCATATATAAAGATGCACAAATGTGGGATTGCATATTGGAAATTTATGTGCCACAATCTACTCCCACACAGGAGTATGCCTCCATTTAGGACTTTCCCTTATGAATGTGATGAGCACCTAGTCCGTGCAAAAGGGTGTAGTATTTCTAAGGTTAGACACCGACATGCAAACGCTGGAGTGCTAGTAGTTACTGGATCAGAATACACGACTACCCCATGGTAATGAATTAACGCATGCATTTGATAAATTTGCTTTTCCTTTCTGTCTTCACTTAACAAGCAAAAGCGAACAAAATCTAGAGGTATTCTTTCACCATTTAAAACCCTCTCCATGTCCATTCAAATTTTCTGGAACAGGTAAGCAGAATCAACTTACACAGTTCTGCTAATGTTGAAATAGGTCTACCAAAAAAACAAATATCACCTGCTTGACACATTTTTTTCTACAATCATCGTCATTACAACTTTATTTTTAAAATTATCTTATTTACACCTTATTCATTAAAGTTTAAATGAACTTATTTATGCCTCATTCATTACTTCTTATTCATTAAAGTACAATTTCAAGACAATACATATACCATATTTAAAAATAAAAAAATGCATGTGCAAACATCAAATGTAGATATTTTCTATGCAAATAAACAATGCCTGGCATCTTCTCTAGGTTTTCCACAAAAAGATCCCCACCTTACTATTATCCCCCTTCATCAGACCAGCCAAAAGAACATAGTAAATGACTAGTATTGATGGGAAAAATATTCCTACAGATTTAAGAGCATGTTTGGTATTACTATTGTAAAGATCTGGTTTTATTTGTTAAATAATAATATTTTTGGGTTTTGAAAATTTTTTTTAAATATTCATAGAATAGTTTAACCTAATTTAACAGCTATTGGCAAAATCTTCAAATATTAACTTCTTTCAAAATCAAGAATCTGCCTGGATTATTATTTTTGACAAGGCTATCAGGCAAACCTTTTCAAGTCCCAAATTGTGTGTGCGTCAGCTTTGATACTAATTGCTATGAACTTTGAGAGAACCATATCTCAAAAGCTAGCTATTGGAGTGAGAGAGCCTAAATCTACATAAACCTCATATTGAGATCCCATACTTTCAATACAAGATTCATCAAGTCTCATATTTTGGCCAAAGAATCCCAACACTATTGGAATGCCAAACATACACTAAGTATAGACAAGTAGGACATACCTTTCCTTTGAAGATTTGTTGTATGGTGTCATTAAGATCTCCCCTCAATGGATACGACGAAGATTCCGCAAGTATCACCTTTAACCTCGGGGTTGATACTTTTGCTGAAACAAATGTCTCTAACTTGGGACAGCCAACGATTTTCATTGTCATCAGAATTGGAAAATTAATATAACAGACCTCAGTGCAGAATCTAGTGAGGTTTGCCAAATCTCTTAATATGATAGAATGTAGTTGAGGAAACAATATGTCTGTTTTCTCTTCATTTTCTCCTTGTGGAATAATCTCTTCCATTAGTTCACATGAAGTGATCTCGAGTACCTCCAACTTCAAAAGAAGTCTGGCTATCACCAATGGTATTGAATTTTTCAAACTGTCACACTCATGTATTTCCAGATATTTCAGGTTTTGAAAGCCTGTGATCTGTCCTATATGGATCTTCCATGTATGCATCAGCTTGGGTAAAGACTTTAAGGCCAATGTTTCCAAGTTGTTCAGCATTAAAGTGGCATGGTTTTCCTCAAGGTCAAATATGACTTCCATTGAATCACTGTAACTTAATTCCAGTCTTTGCAGATGTCGATGCCCATCTATTAAATTAGATGGGATAAAAGAACAAGTTTCCATTAAATCACTGACATGTAAGTCCACAAAATTAGGCAGAGCAACCTGTAAAAAGGCAATATATAAATGAAAGGCTCAATTTTTTTTTTCTTCTTTTGGAGGGAAATGAAAGCCTTAAGTTATCATGAGAACCTAGCATGCATTAAGAATTTAGATCCCAGTTTCATGTAGCTTCCACAAATGATATTAATCTATTATTTACACCTATATATGGGTATGTGAAATAAATTAAAAAATAAATAAATATACCACATAATATATACCCAAACAATTCTCATGAAGTAAAAATAAGTCTAAGAAGTTATCCAAAAAGTTTTTTATTCCATTTAGAAATCACCAATCCAACTGCATGATAAATTTAAATGTATTATCCAAATGAACTCTCTAAGAATTTCAATTCAATTTAGTTCAGTTCTAAACTGAAACTTCAAAATTAAATTTTTTAATTTTTCACACCAAACAATTGTCTTCTAATCAAAACATATTAAATTGGTTGATGCACTGTAATTGGCGGTTTCGAACCAATGCTACATATCACTTTGTATACATGGGTCAAACTATTTCCGCTTATGATTATAAACTTTATGTTAACAATTTTATATGTATTTCCATTTAATAATTACAAACTTCAACAGCTTTATGAGTTTCTTGGGCCCATACAAACTAATGACATTTTTAAGGTAAAAAGGAACTGGTTTTATTGTCTCTCATTCGCACAAACATTTACCATACAAAATGAAAATAAACACATATAATTCAAGCATATTAAGGAAAAAAACTACCAATCCCTTGTTGTGACTTATAAGAGAAGTGACAAGTGATCATGTGAGTTTCACTTCTTTTCCAAGCAAAACTACCATCATGTCTAAGGATTATGCAAATTTGTGTTCTCATTCAAAATATAGATCTTCTATACTAATATATGTTTATGTTCACAATTCATCTTTTATGTTCCATATCTTTGCATAGAATGCCTAAAAGACCAATTAGCAAAGTGCATACATTTATATGATTCACATTTAGAGAAGGATAGTTGTTAGGTAGATGCATAGAATCTAAATTCAAACCTCTTTCTTGGAGATGCCTTGGCTTGACTTGATTGTCGGATGAAACAATGAACATCCAAAGCAACCCCTGATTAAACCACGACAAGGACTTGAATCATTGAGATCAACCTCTTCCCCGGGAGCTCTTTCTCCATTATTCGTACCTTTTGGCATTGTCTTTATTGGGCTTTGGAATGTTGAACCAAATGTCTTCATCTTGGGACATTCAGTAATGTGCAGATTGTTCAAGGACGGCCATTCAAAAATGTAGGGATCAGGGCAGAAACTCACAAGTTTTGGTAGATTCCGAAGATGAACTGAAGTTACTTTATGGAATGTGATAACACATGTTGCCTCCTTTGCTTTTTCTGTTTCTCTCGCAACAATACTTTCCATCTTGGCACAATCCTCTATACTTACTCTTTCCAGCTCCCCAAACAGTTTGGCCATGGAAGGTGAGAATAGATACTTCAAATTGTTGCACCTTTCTATGGTCAGCACTTTGAGCCTTTTAAAGCCTTGAAATCCTTTTGGAACTTTGTTCCAAACATGTGTCAACTCAGGGAGGAAATATATCCTTATTTCTTCTAACCGAATAGGTGTTTGAATTATTTTATTGTCATCCTTGACATTAAATTTTTCAAGGTCAAACACAACTTGCAACAGTTCACAACTATGCAATTCAAGTTTTTCTAGATTTAGAAGCCGTGTCATCCATTGTGAAGTAAACAGTTTACCAGAAATAGGCAGCAGAGTATCCCCTTGACATCCTTTAATATTGTCCATCTCACAGCTTCTCAATTCTAAATTGCCCAATTGCTTATCCTGGTAAATGACCAAATTACAATATTATTAAGCATATTGCTTTATTAAAGAATCACTCAACTTAAAAAGTTCACAACTTGCATGTTGTTCATATTAAAGAAAAACTTGTAACTTATAATACCACATATAACAAATAAAGAGCAAAACTTTAGCTTGTTTTTCAGCCAGACTTATTTCACAAGATCTACTAGAAGCACAAGCTGTAACAGAGAACGGCAAGGTTGGTCTAGAAAACCACAAATAAATGAATAAAATAGAAATAGAAAAGAAAAATGAATAACTACAAAAAATAAGAGATGATTGAGAACCAAGGGAAAGAGTTAAAACCAAAAGGTGTTATGGATTAGTAATGAAGAGAGAGGAGGGGGTGGGGGAGAATAGTCTTACAGGATGCTCCAAGGTTGGTTGCTTTGCCCCTGCATCATCCATGCCTTTGCAAAACCCAATTAGCTTTGCAAGAATTAACAGCCTCAAGTTGGTTAATTTAGGGAATGCAAGCTCATCTTCTGCTTCTTCGTTTGAGAAAATTTCTTCCATCTCTTCACAAACTCCTATAAATAAGTCTTCAAGTTGAACCAAACCTCTAGCAATGGATGCTGAAAACACATTTTTCAACTTCCAACAACCAGATATATTAAGAAATCTAAGATTGCCAAAGCAAGGGAGCTGAGCAGATTCCTTTCGCAAAGGCATTATATCTTGTCTACATGGAACTATTACCTCTGTTTCTTTCCAAAATGAGGACCTGACAGAAGGTTGCCTGCACCATATTTCCTTTAAATTAACCAACTTACATAGTGATAATGACTCGAGAAGAGGGAAGGCAGTGTGTGGAGTACAATCCCCAGCATCAATGAGGTATTCCAGATCAGAACAACTGTCTACTGTTAGATTCTTCAAGCACGGAAAACCCTCTGCATCTAATTCATACAAAACATTCTTCAGGTTTGTCAAGTTCATAGACAGGAATTCAGTTTTCCTCAACAGCCTGTGAATCCCACTCTCCATGATATCATTAGCATCGGCTTCAATTTTCAAAGTATTTTGAAAAAGATAAAGGCCTTTTTTGGAAATCCCAGAATGAATTGAAATCTTAAATCTTGTCAAGTTGAAGAAAGACATGTCTCTTGGCAAACACCTGGCATCTGGTATGTGAATATCTAAGACCTTCAAATAAGACAATGATTTCAGTTCAGCAACGCTGGCATTTTTTCTTTTCTTCCTTCCATGAATAGACCTGCCTTCATGTTTTCCCTGCAGAAATTCCCATTGGTAAAAGCTTTCCCTCATATACAACTCCTCTAGTTGAGATAGCATAGACAAAACTCCTGGTGGAATTCCTTTCACAAATGAGCAGTCTGTTACATCTAACAACCGTAAACTTCCTAGCTGCCCTATCTCTGTCGGCAACTCAGAGATTCTAGAACCAACAAGACTCAGAATTTCTAGATTCTCTAGTCCTCCAAGTATGAATAAATCTTTTAACTCACAATGCTCCAAATGCAAGGTACGGAGTTCCTTTAGTGCTTGAAGAAGTGAAGGCTGTGATATGATAGACGTGCACTGTAAAGCTAAAACTTTGAGTGTCTTCATTCCCACAAACAAATTGTCAGGGATACTTTGTAACTGGTCACAACATTTAAGCTGTAAAAGCTGAAGTTTTGTACACTCCAAAGAATCAATGCTGTTTTTGATCTTTTCAAATACAAATGAACTTGCAGTATAATGTTCATATTTATCTTCGTTTGGCCACTCTGTCACTTGACTATCACATCTTACAAGAAATGCATTTTCGTCTTTTGATGCAATCGATATGGCAACATCACGTATGATGTCATGCATTTTAACACACTCCTCCTGATCACCATCTAGCAGCAAAAATGATCTTTTTAGCCTGTCAACTATTGCTCGGACTCTAATTCTAGCATCACTTATGGAATCAATGCCTTTCAATAACCTTAACCCGACCCCATATCTAACTAGATATTCAATCGGAATGTTAAAATTCTCAGGAAACAAACTACACATAAGAAAACATGACCTTACTTCCTCATTTTTCAAATACTTGTAGCTCAATTCTATCCGTGAAAACACACATTCATGCATTTCTGAGAAGGATGTTAAAGTGGACTTCTTCAGTTGCTGAAGAGCATCCTCCCATATGTACTTCTCCTTATCTCTCATTGCCTTGCCAACAGTTACAATTGCAATTGGTAAGCCTCCACACTCCTTTGCAACCTCTCTTGCTATAGGAAGAATATCAGGATGGTTGATCGATTCACCTGCCATCTCTTGAAAAAGATCCCATGCTTCTCTTTCTGACAACACCAAAATTTTGAAAATCTTTTGACTTTTCATCTTATTGCATACATCTTCCATCTGAGATGCCAATACAATTTTACAACCATGGTGATCATCTCTGGACGGAATTCCTATCTCCTCCAAATCAAGCTCTGCCCACACATCATCCAGTATAATAAGGATACGATCTATTTGTTTTAGCCTATCATGCAGCCGACTTGCCCTTACACTGACACAACTTTCTCCCAATGGATAAGTGATTCGATCTGCAATTTCAGCTTGAATCTTTTTACAGTCTGGAGTTTGGGACACAACAGCCATCACAATTTCATCAAACAAATTCTCTCTTTCCATGACTTGTATAACTTCTTTTAACAATGAGGTTTTGCCCACACCACTCATTCCACATATTCCAATCATGTTCATTGTATCATCCTTTAAAGCCTCCAATAACTGGTTTCTAATCAGTATTCTTGATGTAAAACCAGCAAGATGATTTGTGGATGTAGACCTCAATTTTGATGGAGGGGCAGGGTAGGATGTTTTATAAAATTTCCCATCTTCTTGGAGCTTGATAACTTCTTCTATCTTCTTCTTGGCTATCCTACTCACAGAATACCGTGACTTTAAATCTGAACACCACCCTTTCAAGTATCTTGGACTTAATTTTACATCTTCTTCCAACAATTTTCCCAACTTGCTATTGACTCCATCCACCTTTTGTAGCCAGTTGTCAACACCAGGTGCAATGACTTCTCCTCTTCTTTCGGCTGCTTCAATATCGAGTTTCAAACCAGCTTCCATGTCACAAAGCTTTGTAACTTGTTCTTGAAGATCCTTGATATTGCTATCATAGTGAATCAAAGAGCCAAATGGTCTTCCAAATGAAGCGACCAATGACTCAGCAATCTTTGTCACAGATGTGGCCACAATTGAAGTAACAAACTCCATAGCAGCTCCCTCGTTTGAGCAGGTGTAACTAACCTATTCAACCAAAAAAAAAATGAGAAGAGAAAGAAATTAGTTGCACAGTATAAAACTGAAGAAGGATAAGAATGCAGATATTCAGTAAGAGAATGAATAACCATCTGTAACTAGCAGCAGAACTTGAAAAAGACAATTATAGTAAAACCAAGCAGCTTCAAGATCTAATGGTGGTTGTTGCTCTTAAAAAGCTACAATACATATCGACAGATGGCCTCAAAGGGCATTGCAGATATCATGTACAATGAGTTTCTCCCTTAACCGATCATGTATATGATAATTGCTTTCCTGCCTTTTACTGTGTTTTCTACTACTACTATTGCCACCACAGAGTTGTCTTTGTTACTTGTATCATCATTCTGAGAATATACGAACTTGAATAACATCTACTAGCTTGCATATAATTGTTTGCCTTTGTTCTTGTTGGCCAATATTCTCTCATGTTGCAAGAACAAAATTTGTTCTATTTTATTGATTAATTTAAAGTGAGTTTTTGATCCTCATATCCTTGGTGTTCTATACTTTTCAGCAGCAACCATAAGTCACTTATTCCTTAAAACTTTATTTTTTATCAAAATCACATCTATTTCACATAAAAAGGAAAAAAATAAAAGGCCTTATGAATTGTGGAAATATTTTCAACAGAACATCCGACTAACCACAAAACTTTTCAGGACTTGATCAGTGAACCAGGACAATTAGCCAACTATTGACGTGATTTGAATTGCAAGGCAATCCTATACCGTGTACATGTATATTTAGCAGAAGAGTAGGGGAGTGTAATTATGATGTGCTTTTATTATTGCATGATGCCTAATGACCTGTCATAATTATTTTCCCGAATGTGATTATTTTTTATTTATATTTTTTTTTTCTTGAGGTCAGTGACTAAAAATATATTTTTCCCTTTTTTTTTTTTTTTTTGGTTTGAAGACAGGGGAAAGGAGCCAAACAGGTTAGGAAAAGAGTAGCGTCTACCAAAACCAAACATGGTAACTTAAAAAAACAACTTCGGGAAGCCATGGCCCCTCCCGGTCCTCCCTGAATCCAGCTCTCTTAGCTCAGTTTTAACTTCCCATATGACACATGTTTCAAACAAATTTCATCTCTACATGTTCTTAATTATTTGGATTCTAAATTTTTATGATTAATGATGGTCAATTTCCCCCTGCTTATAATCTCAGGAACCTATAAGAACCTTAAATTTACAAAGGAAAGGAACAATGCTTGAAAGTTTCATAATTGTTGACCCTATAAACCATTTTTAACCATAATTCTGATCTAACAAAGGCAAGAAACCTCAAAACTAATGCTGCATTGGTGATAAATATTATCCTAAACAAAGAAGCATATCAAGAAAACTTAGTCAAACAATCAGCCCTTATAAGACTATGAATGTAACCTAAAAATATTCCTTTTTATTGTATATACAACTGGAACCATGTCTAATTGATCATTTGCTCCCAATCCCAAGACATAGACCCAAACATTTGTAAACTTCTAATGGAGCAGTAGTTGAAATGAGTTTCCAGTATTTTAATATGAACTGAAGTGCAGCAAAAAATGAAACATTATCCAAACCCATTATCAGTGGCTACAAGGAAAATAAAAGATAATGGATACAAAAAAAAAACTTGACAAAGTAAGAAGAACCAAATTACCAATTTGGTAGAAATGATGTAATAGTAACCAAGAGAAAAACAGAGCGAAGGAAGGCAAGGCAGAATCAGAAGGAAAGGATCAATTGAGAAACTATAATGCTCATCAAGTTCGATTTCACTTTAGAAGCAAAAACTCTTCATCAAAGTTCAAAGAAAAGTCAGGCGTCTTTACAGTGTCGGTGTTTCTGTTGTACGTTAGAGGAAAGTAAAAGGAAAATACGTTGTGCTTTTAAAAATTATTTCAGTACTTTGAATTATGCTCCGTCAAACAGCGTCAAGACTAAGTTACTACACTTTAATTAATAATTCATAGTTAAATTAAAAAAAATTATTATTTATTATTATATTAAAGAAATTAAATATTATTAAATTATATAAAAATTATTATTTTTCATTGATAAGACTATATTATTTGATGATATTATAAAATTCGTTATCAAAAAATTCAGTGACACATGCTTACATACAAATGTGCTGTTTTGCTAATTTATTTAGCGAACTTCGTCTCTTTAAAATTAAAATGTTTATAATTACAATTTATTTTGATTAGTATTATCTAAAATTAAAAAGAAAAATTAAAAATATGATCCAAAAATTATTATCATTTTCTCCTTTTCTCTAAATCTGCAAAAGAAAAAAAAATATAAATTGCAAAACCAGTTATCCTACCCTAGAAATGTAAATGGTTAACCCACAAACCTAACTAGTAGGTAAAGATTAACTTAGATTATTATAATTAGAGGTGAGAATGGATCCTAGATATATTGAATTAATTGATTAATTGTATTAAAAAATATCTAAAAAATAACTGAACTAATCCAAACCGAAATAATAATTCAAAATGGTATTGATTATTAATTTTTATATTGTCTAAATAATTGAACCAATCCGAACTGAACTATTATCCACGATCAATATATATATATATATATATATATATATATATATATGAGATTAAGATTCTTAAATATAGTATTTCATTTTTTTAATTTTTAAGAATTTTAGATTTTTCATATTGCTATTAAAATGGATGATTAAGATTAGTTCAATCTTAATTTGTTAGATTAGCATATATAATTTTTAGAAATATAAGTTTATTGAATTAGAACAAATTCATTAAATAATTTATATATATATATATATATATATATATATATAATGAACTATTTCTTAAAAAGTATAAATTCTACTCTTCAATATCAAGAATTTATTAACGTTAATTATTTATTTTTATCATTAAAGTACTTATTTCTAGGTCACTCTTTAATATTATGATTCAATTATCTTCATATGACTTTATCAAAGTAAATATATAAATAATCTCAAAATTAAATAAAAGAATCAATATTCTATTTTCTCTTTGATTTAAACTTAATCTCTCTCTTTATATATATATATATGAGAGTTTTCAATATTTACGTTTCCATGAATAATTATTATTTTTATAGCTGAATAATAAATATTTATAGTTTTTGGTGTGAGTATTAATTGCAAGTAAGAATAATCAAAACCGTTAGATTTTCAATCTAAATGTTAAAAGTACAATAACATGAATAGTTAAAAAATGTAATAACCATTGAAACATCATATATATATATATATATATATATATATATATATATATATATATATATATTCAAAACATAAGAGAGCATTATACTCTTTGATTGATACATTATTAATAAAATATGTTTATAACTTTGAACAACACGCATAAAAAAAGACTTATAACATTCTATTTGAAAGTTTTAAGTGCATTGTTAATTATTATTTATGTTTGGCTCTTGAATTTTTATTTATTGAGCTTATTTTAAAAAATAAAGCTCTTCACTTATTAAAAATATATTTGTTTCTTTTAATAAATAAAACTTTATCTTTTTTCCTAATATACGTTATTACTTTTATAAAAGAAAATTCATATCGAATTCAAGAATAATCATCATTAATTTTTAAAAAATCTTTTAACAATGAATTATCAATTCATTTTGGAAATTTATTGTTTTATAGTTGATGGATCAAGTATATATTTCTTTAATATTTTATTTAATTATTAAAATCAATTAATAATAATTTATTAATTGATTTATATCTTAAAGGTAGTATAATAATTTTAAAATTAATAAAACGAAAAATTAATTTTTTAAATTAAAAATTAATATAGAAACATTAAACAAATAACCGTAATGAACAGGTTAATATTAGTAACTAGTTTATTATATTATAGTATATTACCATGCATTGTATCATATAGATTTTAATATTAGGCAATATATAATTTTATAATTAAACTAATTGGCACAATTGTTTATGAGTGGTTTTTATAACTTGAGAAAACGTTGTTATTTCTTTCAATAATCATTTATTTTTCTAAGAATAATAATGAATTTGAGCATGTAAATTAATATTTCCCAAAATCTTATCTTTCCTCCGACCTTATTAATAATTTTGAATATCTCTAGTATATGTAGAAAAAAACGTGTTAACATTAAACAAAGTATGAAGAAGACTACTTCATCCATTTCACTTATCCCTCCCTCATTATTTTACAGTTAAAAGATGTGCATTGAATAATGGGAGCTTATAACGTGATTGCATTATTAAGCTCGTAGAAAAATGATCATGAAGAAACCGATGAAAGATCACTTGGTATTTTTACGATTCTGTTTATTTATTTTTGTTGAAGTGATGGCTTTTTTATTTAATTTTTGGCATCACTGGATAATTTTTAAATAATAATATTAAATCCTTTTTGTTTTCTTTTCCCCCATACAGTTTTTAATAGTATAATATTGTTATTAACATCTTGAGTATGCCAATTAAAGACTATTAAAATTAGAATAATTTACTTTCTTTTTTTTTTTTCATTTTTTAGCAAAATCAAACAACTATTTTCTGAAAATATAATTGTAACCATAATTTCAAACAACATCATTTAATTTATAAGAAAGTAATTAAAAACCATCATATTTGGTTGTCAAGAAAGTTTAAAAGTGAAAGGAAAAGTTGGTACATTTTGGAATTGCCCACTTGCATTATGTGGTTTGCGCATTCTCCCTAGTTTCATACTTCATACAATTTCAACTCTTTATCCTGCTAATACACCGTATTGTCATTTTCAGAAGGAACTTGCTGCCCCAATTAGATCAGTCGTTCAAAAAGATCAGAAACGTCTACAGAGAAACTTGCTGCCCCAAAGTGCAAGACTTCAGCCATTTACAAAAGATAACAGCTTCTACAAATTACAAAAACTCTACCATAAAAACATTTACTTCCACTTCGTCTCACTGCACTGCTTACTCCAACTTAATTTACCTTTGTCAAAATGCCTTCTATGCTCCTATTTATACACAACAAAAATCAAATTAAAATGAAGACACAAGGAATTCATTCATATAGAAATACTGATTGAAAGAAAGCGATTCAACCTCCAGATATTCTACTACATTCATTTTCTATCATGCATTCCATTGCTTCAATTTTTGCTCCTGTCAAAATAATTCTCACTTCTGCATGCAAAATAAAATATACAATCAAGAAGCAAATTAATACAAAGATACAATGAAAACTAAGAAATAAAAATTTAACTAAAAAGGTGACCAACTTACATGTCCATCAAATGCTAAAGTTATCTCCAGTTAACTTGTGGATTTCAATGTAGTATTCATTGAAACTTTTGACCAAACTGAAATTTCAAACTACAGAAGTTTTAAGCTTGTTGAAGAAAAAAATTTTTCACTGACTTGAGAAAACAAACTTATAGAAAGAAATAAGAATCACGGAGTTAAACTCTAAACATTATAATTAAAAAAAAACAACATATACCATCTCCAAGCTTCTTCAATCTCTTCAAAATCTTCTTCAATATTAATCAGATTTGATGTAAGAAGCCAATTCTGAGCACAGATAAGACCTTCCAGTATTTTAGGGTTAAAGAACTCTTAAAAAGATCAAGAATTTATTCCTTAGTATTGAATACTGACTCTAGAGAAATGGGAACTGCAAATACATCACGAGCCGTTTGTGAAAGGATAGGAAATATACAAGTATGAAGTTTCCACCAACCCAGAACATCAAAATTTTTACAATCTTCTACGCACTCTTCATCTAAATATCTATCCAACTCTGATTTGTTTTGTCCACTTTCAATTTTCAAATCATTATTCTTTACTTCATTTGAAGCTTCAGGTTTCTTATTTATTTAGGTGGTTTGAGATGCAATCATATTCTAGTCCTCAATCATACAAAGCACATGTTGCCGCTTTCACTTGCTTACCAACCCCCACTGACCTTGATACATCATAGGGAACGCAAACTCAATAAAAGCCATTCTGTATCAAGGATCAAGAGCAACCGCGACATAAATTAATTTGTTCTTGTTGTTAGGATCTCCCTAATACTTTTCATATTTGCCTTCATTTTCAGCCATTTTACTCAATTCAAAGTCTTTGCTATTTTTCCATTCTTACAGAAGGCAATGAACCATAAGCATTTCAGGAAAAGTGTTGGATGTGACACATAAAGAACTTGAAACTCTCAACATAAGATCATAAAATTGTTTCATTAAAGTCAAAATCCTCCTAATGTTGGCCCAATCCTCATCGTCAGGTACCCCATCAAATCAATTCTCTTCCATGAGATCATTTCTAAAATTAGGATCTTGCTCCTCAAATTTTTTGAAAGCCCTTTTGAAACTTTGAGCAGTGTCCAACATCAAACATCAAAATTGTGGCATTCCATCTAGAACTAATATCAAGACACAATGACCTTTTACTTTCTACTTTTTCTATCTCAACAAAAGCTGAAAACTTCTTTAACTTAGTAGGAGATTACCTCACATGTCTAACTATATCTCAAACTCGTTTTGCTGATCTACTTACTTCTTTCAAGCCATTAACGGCAACACTTCAATTGAAGGTATTCCAAGTTGTCTCTTCAAATATGAGACAGCATCATCATTTGTACTAGAATCATCTAGAGTAATGGACAAGACTTTACTGATGCCTCAATCAAGTAAGGACATCTCAACTGCTTTACCAACAACCTCACTATTATGACTAGAAAGGGGAAAAAGTCTAGTATCTTTTTATGCAATTTCCAACCATTATCAATAACATGCGCTGCGAGACACATGTAATTAGTCATTTGCAATTTATCTAAGACAAGACATACCCTTCAACACAAATTTCTTCAAATGTCCTTTTAACTTTGCCTTCACCTCTAAGCAGAGATCAAAACAATCCCTTATGACAGTCAACCGTGATGGATACTGAAATCAGGACACAAGAATTGTATGAATTCTACAAATCCCTCACCCTCTACAAATTATACGGTAGCTCACCATCAATAATTATTTGAGCTAAAGCCTTTCTTATAGCCTTTGGATCAAATGTCCAAGCAAGGATGTTCATGTTATCACCAGCATTTCACTGCCTTCATGAGCTGGTTGGAGACCCAAAAATTTGTGCAGAGTGTGTATGCAATAGGGACGTGTCCATGTGAATTCTTAATTCTAGGGTGTCATGTTGTACTGGATGAGCATAAACTAGAGTTTCACAACAGTGACACTTACCCTTGAGCTCACCATTTTGATCAACAAATTTGGTAAAAGGATCCCACTCTTCTGACCACCCTGACCCCTTCCTTTTCCTCTTTCCTTTGGAAGTATCATCTGTGCGTGTTTGACTCAAAGGTTGGGCTTGTAAATTTGATTCTCATCAGGGTCATCAAATGAACCCCCCTTCTTCTGACTTCTGAAAATGAATGGTATTCGAGTTAAAATTTGAAAGACAAGCAAGAAAATAAATTGAGCAATGGAGATGTGATGGTAAGCATATGCTTGCGCAGTATGATAAATCCACTGAGGCCATCGTGAAAGATTAACAGTCTTAAAATCCTTAAAAAAACAAAAGCATAAATAAGTTCAGAAAGGGGGAGGGGGGAGGGAGAAAATTAACAAACAATTCAATATCCATGAATGAACCGTGTTTATAATCGCAAGTGTGAACAAAGGCAAAAGGGCACCATAGCAAATGTAAATACTAAATCATTCTTGCAATAGTAATAAATATCACCGAGTAATTACACAACATAAAACATGTCATGCCATATAGCAAACCCAAATAACAACAAATTCAGTATAGATAAGTCCCAAAAAAAAATTTGTACCAAAGTCGCGAAAGTAATCACAGCGACAGAACAATAGGCACATTGCAACCTCTGGAATGGGCAAACTTACATGAGATAGAGAGAAAGAGAGCGGAAAAGAAATGGCGACTTTAATTACCTTGAGAGTGATCGAAATTTACTGCTGCTAACAAATTTGCTTCGGCAGGGAAAGCACAAAGACAACAGATAAGAAAAGAGAGGAAAGCAATAGAGAGAGAATTTTAATTCAAACTAAACGCTGTCGTATAAGTGCATTGTAAGTTTAATAAAATATTATTATCATTTGTCCATAAAAAGTCAAAACCCTAAAAACGTCTGCAAATTTTTACTACTTTGTATGTTAATCACTTTTCTAAACAGAGCTAATCAACTTATGTTTGTGTTAATCATTTGCATAATTATTGTTAATTATTACTCAATCAACCAAAGAAACAGAGACGGAGGAGTGATAAGCTATGAAAGAAATGTGTTGTTGCTCGTAGTTATTGAGTTAGTTTTACTTGATAATAATCATCATATATTCTCTTGAAGAGAGAAAGAGAAGCTGCAAGTAAGAAATAAATAAAGCATTGTGTATCAAAATGGAATCTCAATACCCAGATGATCTTTCTTCAAAAGAATCCCAAATTAAGCGTTTCAAACCCATTTGGCGCATTCTCTTGATCTCTAATCTTGCTCTTGGAGGTCAGCGTCAGCCCCACTTCTTTTCTGTTTCATTTTATTTACGTTTCTTTTCTTTGCATTCTTGCTTGGTTGTTCCAGTGTTGGGTATATTCTTTTGTTAACATTAAGCTATACTGGTTTAGGTTTTGGGCTTTGAGTTTTGTGTCTATAATGTGTTTGATATGTTGGCTTGGGCGAGTGTTTTAGTTGGAGGAGGTTATATAACTGGGCGTCAAGGATTATGCTTTTTCTTTAAAATGATTTACTAATCTTTTTCTTTTGCAATGTTTTGTTTTATTTATTTGTTTATTTTTAGGGGGGGGGCGTGGTGGGGTGGGGGAGAATTTTCTTGATTGCATTTCCTTATTTGTTCTCCATTTTGCTTTATTTGCTTATGCCATACAAGGATAGAATGAGAAGAAGTTTGTTTTTATTCTGTAGTCACCACATGAATTCTAGATTTTCCAAATAGTATCTTGACTGGTTGAGCAATGCTAATGGGTATAGTTGGAAATTGTGTTCTGGGTCTCAGCATTTTTCTAGGCATGTTGAAGATGCATCTTGTTGTGCACTATACTGATGCTACGTATGTACGCATTTTATATAGGAATATATCAAAAGCCTTGATTATGATTCTTAGTAAATCTTACAAATGTGACTCAAACATCCAAGTTTGATGTAATTACTACTCGGGTGCGGTAGTCCTAATTTATTATGTACATTGAAGCATGATTTAAGGATTGCTTGAAAATGTGTTCTTGTAATGCTGGTTTGCTGGAATCAAGACCGATGTTGTACTGCTGATGCTGAGTTCACGCTCACATTCCTAGGACAGATTAGAAGCTGCTATGT
This sequence comes from Omphalea diandra, assembly GCA_949677035.1. NCBI lineage: Eukaryota > Viridiplantae > Streptophyta > Magnoliopsida > Malpighiales > Euphorbiaceae > Omphalea > Omphalea diandra. The sequence continues at coordinate 26,062 of CATIWR010500197.1, read as the reverse complement.
GCTTTCACATGATTTTCCCATCAATTCACAGCTTCACATAGTATGCAATGAGTAGTTTGATGAGTTAACTTCTTACTGCACCCAGTTTTTGAAGTTTTTTTCTTCTTCTGATTGGAGAAGTATGCTGGCCAACCGCTGAAGTGTTTAGCATTAGTGCATGGAATTGTTATACTGGGAGGTTGAGGTGTTGATTGATTGTTGCAGGGTTTGTATCATCTATGCCGATGACTGGTTCACAATCTTTATGGGAAACCCATTTATGAAAAGAAAATTAGCTTTCTTGTATTCATGCCTATCTTGACAGATAAAGGACTGAGCCGGTTGCCTGTTGTTGGCAATTGTGCCAAAGCCAAAGAGTATTTTTGTTTTTTTTTTTTTCTCCTATCTAACAGATGCAGGCTACAATGTATTGAGTTAGAAATCAGAACTAAAAGTTGTGCTCCAAACCTCTGGTTTTTGTTTTCAATATTCATCATTACAAGAGTAGAGTCAAATATGTTGTTTTGAATCGACAGTTAAATTTTTTGTCTCCAGTTGTTAATGTATCAATTTTCAGTTACCTGCATAGTTATTTATTTTCTTGTATTGTTTTGGATGCTCTGAATCAATGATCTTGCTCAACATTTAAAGTATCAGTCATAATATATAAATCACCAAAAGCCATAACAGGAATGTTCTGTCTTCCAACTACTTGCAGCTTATATGTTTGCGATGGCAAGACAGAAGAATTTGAAAATAAGAGATAGCAGCGAAACTGCAAAAAAAAGTTTTGAAGACACCCAAGCCTTAGTGGAAGATTTCTTGGAACCTACAACAACTCCCACAATTCCTAAGACTGCACCCCCTGCGGCAGTTGTTCTGAAACCAAAGGAACCCATTGCTGAAGATCAGCAGCGTGATCTTTTCAAGTGGATTTTGGAAGATAAAAGGAAGGTCCAGCCCAAGGATCTAGAGGAGAAGAAACGGATTGATGAAGACAAAGCCCTCCTCAAACAGTTCATACGGGCAAAGTCTATTCCTAGTCTTTAACTGATGTTTCTAAAATGTTTTTATTACCAAAAATAGGAGTCTATTCCAGGACTTTAACTGATGTTTCTGACTCAAATCTTTTCCTTGCTAAAAAGAGGAGTTGAAAAGGATTAGATGCTGATCAATTCTGAGATGAATTCTAAAAGTTTCATTCAATATAAGACTAGCCATTCTTCTCAATGTTTTGCGATAGCTGCATTGTGAAAATTAAGCTTCCTTGAATTCTTGGTTGTTGCTAACAATGTCTTACTGATGAAATGGAATTGACAGTTGCCTTGCAGGCACTCAGGCATGCAGGATCAAGCTTAATGAGCCACTTTTCTTCTAGTTATTGTTACATGAACCCTTACTTCTTCCTTAAAATGAAATATTTTTCATAAAATACAACTGTAATAGGTCAGTCAGACAGCTGAAAATATTGATATGTTGTTTGATGCAGCATAATCTATTGCTATTCAAATCCTTTGTTCAAACCCCATGGTCGGGTTGCCTCGTGTTTTTTTCTTTTTTTTCGCATGTTGAAAATAATTTATGCGACTCCATATAAAGAGGAGTGGCGCGGACACCCGTCATTGGCAACCAAAAAAAAAAAAAAAAAAAAAAGATGGGGGGTACAGTGAATCTTTTCCGCTGCCCAGCGGAAACATTTCCCTCTGGGACAGAAAAAATTTCCTTGTTGTCAAAGACGGAAAATTTTCCCTGCTCTGGCATTGAAACTTTTCAACTATCAAACAGAAAATTCCCCCTCCTATTTGAACACATAAAAGAGTTTGAGCCTGTCAGAGTGTTTTCTACCCTCTTTCCCTTAACATTTCCTCTCCAAATTCCTCCAAGGTAAAGGTTTCCACTATGGGTGAGTTAATAAACGGAAAGACTCATAATTGAGCTACCAGCAAGACAAAAATAGAGGGAGATGTGTTCAGTTAACCAAACAAAGTTATGATAGGAAGTTGTGGACCCCACAATTTCAACTTGCTTGAAGTCCAACCACAGCCTTACTTTTCCAAGCTATCCCATTTCTTTCCACTTTCTCAGTTGCACCAAATGGCCAATTTTGCTCCATTTCATTGCCAAATTGACATTTTTAGCTACTTGATCTGATATATATATATTCACATACTTTTAGCTTACTCTATTTCCACTACTATATCTAATGCCAGGAACCATCCAAGTTTCAGGTACTGAAGAACTAATCTTTATAAACTATAATTCAAAGATGGCCTTTCTCTCATGCTTAGTTTCTTTCACTGCAGTTCTCGACTTTATGGCTCTTCAATCATCTTCATCATCATCATCCCTTTCACCAGTGTCCATAAAAAGTATGCGATCACTGCCCATTATTTGTCGTCTTTCTGGGAATTTCTACTTATTTTGTTACTGTTACTGAGAAGAGAATTTTATCGGTGCTTGTGTTTCGTATACATAATGCAGTTTCAATGGGTAAAAGAGAGTACAAAACTTGGGACAAGGGGGATTTCTCTTTGTAATGATTCTGAACGTTACTTTTCTCTTTACATTTATTAGTCTGTTTTGTACTATTTTTCCTGTTTAACAGCTTCAGAATTTAGTGCAGTCAATTAACAACTCTTAGGGACAATTTGATTGTCACACTTCAGGATGCTGAAGGAAAAGAAATATCACGTACAGGTTCTACACAATTATTGTTCTCACATTTGCTTTCATTTGTCCTCATGTACATTTCTTAAGAGTAATGGTGTTTAATGGCAGTTGTTGAGACCAAGTTGGTGATTGAAAAAGGCAACTGGGATGATATATTTCCCTTACAAGGTGGTGGGCATGTGCATATGAAGTTGCAGTTTCTCCTCAGTGAAGAAGACCGCCAACGAATCCAGATCATGGTATTGTTTCTGTACCCTATGTCCATTGACTTTATTCCGTTTTGCCCTTTTAATCCAATGTATTTCCAAAGGTTTTGTTATTGACATTGTGGATTAATTTATAAACAGTACAATAAACCATTAATTGTAGTGTTTTTATGTGCCAAAATGCTAGAACTACCCTTGCCGATGTTCCTCATTGCATGAATATGCACTTGAATGGGCTGAAGTAGACTGCTAGTATGTTGTTTTAGATGACAGCATTCACTTTCTCTTATTCTTGTATTATGTGGTTGTTATACATGTCTAAAGTTTGTTTGCAGAGAGAATCAGCATCGAGAAAGAAACATAATGAACTTCTCAACAGTGAAGTTAGAAGTCCGGTACATGCTACTACTGGTGCTAGTAATATTGCATCATCTTTGCAGTCCAATCATGAGGTCTCAGGTTTGATCTTGCTTAACCAGTAACAGTAATTATATAAAGGTTAAAGAAGAAAGCTAAAAACGAGAGGAACAAATAGCATTCTGTTGTATTTTCCTTATCATGAGAAGCACTTTATTGATTTGTTGATATTGTTCAATTTTCTCAAGATCCAGACAAAAGCCTTCTTCAAAATGAAGTGAGTCAAGCCGGTTTGATAGCAACTATTCCATCAACTGTTGTCAACAATGGAAAATCTGGTTCGAAGGATGAACAAGAAATTCATTCTGTTCAAAAGCAAACGAACCCAGTTAAGGATTACTATGCATTGTGTATAACTTTGCTTTTTTTGGCAAAATAAAACATCGATAGAAAAAATACCTTTAAGGTTTACTAATGGAATTCCACCTGTTTTAGAATGATACAGATAGACATAAAGACACTTCATCTACCACTGGTCCTGAGAAGCAGATTCCCCTGGAGAAAACACCTAGCAAGATAAGAAATATGATAAGTGCCTTTGAATGTAGTGCTGATCAGGTACACTTATGCTACTTCTTTAAACAGAATTTCACAGTATGATAGTGACTAGCAACATTTTGTTCCTGCAAAATTATGATTTATAAGCAGGATATGAGACCTAAAATAAGACCAACAGCAACAAAATCTCAGTCAAGCAAGACTGGAGTGGAAGTTTCTTCAAATTTTACACTCCTAATTAAATCCAGTGCCAGGAATTATGACCATACAGGGGATATGGGACAAGCCCCAGCTCGTACCAGAGAAAGAGAAGAGAATGTTGGTTTTGGTACAGACGTTTCTAAGCCTGCTTCATCCCAAGAGATGAGTCAATTAGAGCAGTTAAAAGGTCAAAGTATTCGAGTTAAAGGAACAATAATGGATATGAAGAATAAAATCAAAATTATGGATAAAGTTGACATAGAGGAAGAGAAAACAAATTCCAAAGATATTGCAAGAGCATCAACAGGTGAAAAAGCTTCTGTCTCAAGAAGAATGCTTAAAGAGAAAGGTACACACCCATTGGTTAACTGGTTTTCCAGGAGAAGAACTTCTGGTAGTAATTTACTCGGACAAAAGAATGGAAAAGGATTTCAGCCAAAAGAACTACAGAATGCAGATAGTCAAGATGCTTTAGGAGATGAGCCTCATTCCTCAGAATGCTATGATGCCTGGATATTCCCTGTCGGAGGAAAGCGCTTGTGTATCACAACTGGTGGAAAACAAACAATGGACCTAATGGCAGGTTGCTGTGTAGAAGCAAAAACTCAACTGGTAGCAAAAAATGCAAAAGAGGTGTGATCATAATCCATATAGTTTTCAGAGTCTTTTAGTGCTTGTTTTATAAAGTTACTTAGGACTAGAACAATATTGGCATTCATTTTATCCACAAATAAACTAGTCTAAAGCAACTTGCAAAGGACGTGAACCGCATATGATAAACTGTGATACTTTACCATTTTGGGTCATGACATTGCTATTTGTCTTTTCAACTCTGCATTTATTTAGAACCACACACACACACGCAGACATAGATATGTATACATATTAGGGTTTGTTCCCTTTTAGTAGACTGTATGTGAAGTGAATGCTGACTTTCCTACCTTTACTCCCTGCAAGGGACTCTATAATATGTTTATCAGCAGAATATCAAATTCTGATTGTATACAACCTTAGTCACCCTATTAGATCCATAGCAATTAAATGGATGACTTTGTTGCAAATTTATGTGTGATTTTATAATCTATAGTTTGGTGGTCTCAGAGTAGTGTGGTATCACTGATATTCAGGCTAAAGAAGATGATAAGACGCATACAAGGCCAAGAGAATTAAACGTTGAGGATTCAACGGATGCTGAAACTTCTAGAGGGCCAATTGGACAGGTTGCATCTCTTTCCCTCTACAAAGTTCTATTGTTAGTAACATGTAGGATTAGTCTTCTATATGGATATTGGATACTAGAAGAGTGGAACATGTAGCAGAGTGCTACACTTACAATTTCATCGCGTCTTAGGTGTTTTTAGTTTTTGAGTTTTTTGAAAATTTTTTGCAGATTGATTATTGGCTTGTGCACCAAGCTAATTAGAAAAAAGGGGAAAAAAAAAAAAAGTTATCCATAGCTGTTCAAAGAAGATTATTATTATAATTATGCATTAACTATCTATGTTCGAATATTATTTTATTTTTGTTAAATGTAAACCATGCATTGATTGCAGCATAGACTTGTCTTTTTTTTTTTCTTCAAAATTTAGTATATAATTATTAGATTTGACGTTCACTTTTTGTATCTACTACATGTTTTTATACTTTCTATATCTGTTTTTGTATTTTTTTCATTTATTTTTTGTATTTATAAATTTCTATTCCAAATATTCAAATATGGTTATGACGGTAACAATGCCTTTAATTTTTAAAATGCATAATGTTAGCATTATTTATTCTTTTTTTTTTGTAATATTTTTGTTCACTTTTTGTCTTTGTGATCAACTATATTAATATCCCAAAATCTATGTGATCAACTATACTGATATCAAGAATATACATATATATGAGTGCGCACGCACGCGCAAACCCTGTATAGTTATCAGCTATATCTATTACTTTTAATATGGAGTACATCATCTGCAATAATTGCTCTTTCGGCTTTGCCCAGGTAATGAGAGTTGCAATTATGGTTGGGTTTGCAACACTAGTTTTCTTCACTAGACAAAGAAAACCAGGTACCTTGTTTTCTTCTTATTTAGAATATGAATTTGATATTTCGTTTGGTCTTTTCTATTGAAAGAAAAATTTGGAATCATAAATGCGAATGAAGATTTGTTTGATGATGAGTTGAAACAACTTTATAAATTGCATATTTTATGATACTTCAGATAATTAAGGTAGAGTTTATTTTATGATATTTCAGAAAATTCAGGTGACAGAGTTATCCGCAATGATGGCTAAAGCAAGAGAATTTCGTGCATCCACCGATTGTTTTGGAATTAAACACTTTTAAGCTAATATTTCCACTCATATTTGATCGTTGTGTTGGTTATTATTTTAGTTCAATAATGTTTGACCTGCTCAAGCTTTCTATTAATTACTTTTTTCCCAAAAATTAATTTTAAATAATATATATATATATATTCCTCATGAACATTATAATTTTTGCATTTATTGATGCTAAGCACCTACCATTGAAATAGTGAAAAGAACATGATATGATTGTTTGCTCTAATACTTTAAATATTGGGATAATAAATAACCAAAAGAAGCTTTGATGGTATGGTAAACTCTAAAAAATAGGAACAACTATTCTCACTGAATCCTTGAATCCAGGTATAAAATAAACTTCTATGATAGGTAAGTCTCAGTCTATTACAATTTTTACTCGAGGATGAACCTTTTGCTTTCATCATTTCCTACATCAAGCCAATCCATGGGAAAACCAACAGGCTTGATCTATCAGATCTTGCACTGTTGCAATACAACAAAAATAAGCTAGCCCAGTCAAAGGGAGAAAAAAATCATTGCATCTATCAGGAAGTAAAAAAGTGCACGAGACTCCAATCGGTTATTTCAACACAGCTTACACCAGCACAATCAAAAGAGATCAAAATTTTTATATCCATGATTTATCAGATAAGCCATTTGTGCTACGCATACTGGACTTCAGTCAAGCAACTACCATGTATTGCTCATGGTAGAGCTTATAAATACCTTTTCCACCACCTCTACGAATTTACAGGCTTCCCATTTAACTTGGGAAAAGGATCCTGCTTGCTCAATACTACCACTTTGCTTTTGTGTGCAAAGTATCCTTTCACTAGGTTCTTGTATATTAACATGGCCACAATACACTCCACCTGCTAATGACAACTTTAATTACATAATCTTAGAGGTAAAATAGTCATGGACCAAAGATGGAATATTAAAGACAGTACCTCGTCCAAATCCATGTCCATCTCTAACCATTTTAATGCTTTAATAATCACTTCCAACTTCATCTGGTGAGCTTTGCTTGGGTCCTTCTGCTTTTGGATAATGTAACTGCAAGATGATAATCATGCAACCATTGGAACATTTTGACTAATAATCACAAGCATTTGTATCATAACCTATAAATCATGTGGCATAACTTACATTTTCTTTAGCAATCTTTGATAGACTTGGAGCTCTAGCTTCTCCAAAACAAGAAACACACCTGATCTTAGAAACCTTGAAGGAAAAAGAAAAACCTGGCACACTCAGCTTTTGCTCCATTGATTCTATAATCACATTTGTTCATCATACAACCAAATATCAAACATACCGGTCTTCATGCTCTTGAAGAGCATGTCGAAGAAGTCGGAGATCACCCCTTTTTAGAGCTTGAACAACATTGCTGTACTGTCACGTCAAACCATGGCTTATTAGATATGTGTGACTTTTAGGCACATAGATGCTTGCAAGACACTTGAATAGTTGGTTGCCTCAAAAGTTAAATTTCTAAAAAAGCACAATATCATCTGCATGTTGATGATTTGCTCTAAATCAGTGATCAATATTGTTATTAAACATGATTTATTCCCTTTCTATGAATCACAGGTCAATATTGTCATTAAGCATATGCCAAGAATAACACAAACCCCATATGCAAAATTTTTCGTGAGCATCAGAAGAAGCATTGTAATTCTCATTTATAAAGCAGAGATGAAATAGACAATTCAAAACACTATCTCACCTCAACTAGATTGTACTTCTTTAGCAACCAGTCTGTAGGCAGCATACCAATTGAAAGCTTCACAGGTATCAAATATTTTAGTATCATCCTGATCCACCAATGACAAAGAAAAAGTCAGCCAGAGGATCCAACAATATTAAACCATATTGAATAAAATGAAAGACTAATGCAAAACAAGTAAGCATACAACAACAACAAAAGCATTAATCTCAAGCTAGTCAGGGTCGGCCGCATGGATCCATTTTCTCCATTCTGCACTATTTTGAGCAACATCTTTGTGAGATGTAAAATCATAGCTTACAGCTTCGCTCCATGTTCTTTTGGGTCTACTCTCCCCTTCTTATTGCCAATTACTTCAATTTGTTCTAACTTTGCACAAGAGCATTTGTTAGTCTATGAACAAGCGACCAAACCATCTTCGTCTCCCCTCGTGTATTTTATCCTCTATAAGTGCCACTTTCACATTATTACAGATGTGTTCATTTCAAATGTTGTCCATCCTCATATGCCACACATCCTATCTCAATATTCTCATTTTTATCATATTCATCTATTGGGTGTGTTGTTTCTTGACCGCCCAACACACGTTGGTATTATGGTTGGTCTAATTACCATTTTACAAAAGTTGCCCTTTAACTTTGTTGGTACTTAGGGGTCGCATAAGACTCCATTAGCATTTTGCCATTTTGCACATCCTGCTTTAATCCTATAGTTTGCATCTCATTGCTGTCCCCAACTAGCTGAAGAATATATTCTAGGTATTTGAAATGGATGCTATGAGGCACTACCACTCCATCCATAGTTGCTCCCCCATGCTGATCATGACTGCACTTATAATGCATTTACTTTGTTTTTGTCCTACTCAACTTAAAACCTTTTGGCTCCAAAGAATAGAACTGTGCCTCATCATGGAGATTAGTATTGATTCGTACAGAAACAAGTATTGTAGTTTGTTATCTGTGTCATTTCACATGCCACACTTATGTCTGTCCTAAAAATCAGTTCCCAAATTTTCATTTTCCCAAGCAGCAAATTTCTGTTGTTTCAGCTAAGTTAAAAGTCAAACTGCACTAGTATTTGAGCACTGTCAGATGCACAAACCTGCATATATTTTGCATCTACGAGTAACCTTAATACATATCAGTAAATATTACAGTGCAGTTTGGCCAATTAAAACCCAATGTCGATATAAGCATCATTTCGGGGAAAATAGCCTAGAAAACAATAAAGATTTGTTGCAAAGAAGCCAATATAAAGTCTGATAACCTAACAGTAAAGGCTTGGGGACTTCATCAAAAGGTGTTAGATTCAGAAGCAGTAGGGTGGGAAAGCTATGAGAAGAGAAAACGTTGAACGCTACCCATTATTGTGTCACTTATTCAATATGCAGATGTAACCAAAAAAAAAAAAAGTCTAATCATCATGCAGATCAAAAATATATGCAACAAGCACATCTGAATCAAACCTTATATTTGCTTCATTTTGGGGGTCGCAGTGCATTAATGCATATGATAGTTTATGATCAGCCTGCAAGGTCATAAAAATGAGATAATCAGGGAACTCCAGTCCAGTTTTTATGTAAGGCACAAAAATTGCCATCCAGTGAAAGCAAATAAATGACAGTTTGGCCTGTGCATAGCCAACTTTGTGGAGATCAGTTAAAATGACTCAGGCTCAAACTCTGAAACACAGCTAGAAATGAAGGCTTACACTAAAGCAAGTGGGACCATTGAAAGCAAGTTTTATACAATTACTCAAGAGAAAATTCGAGTACTTACAGCGGGAAAGTTTTCATTGAAAACTTCCAAACGACCAGTATAATACATGTATGTGACCTGTAATAGATAAGGAAATAATGAAATACTTCACAAAACTTTCATATAAAATACTGACACTGTAGCATGAACTTGCACTCAACGAAAAAGGGATGGTTCCATAACCGAGCTCTGACCTTATCTCTTTTAGGGAACTCCTCAAAATCAAAAATTCGAGCAGTTTCAATGCTCCTAATCACACTCCGGCAAAGATGAACAGTACCAAGCTGCAAAAGCAGTAAAATATTAGACAGCTTAACATTCCACAACATGACAAAGCCAAGCAAAGCACAACTCATCACCTTGAAGTATATTTTGAACAGTTGGCAAGTCACATACAATGCTCCCACACGTTTCGAGCCTTTTCCCTATACATTTTCACATCCCATTAAACAGTTAGCATTTGCAATCAAATGCAGCAAAAGAAATATCTTGACATATAGGAAACAGATAAACATACAGCTAGAACACCAAACACTTTCATGAGGAATGAACCAGCTGCCTTTAACTTTTCCGGTGCCTTTCCATTAGAAGCCAACTCTCTATCAGCCTAAAATACATCAGCGTTAAAAAAACAAAAAAAAAAAAATCAGTAAATGCGTCTAATAGACTATGTTAAATAAGTCAATAATTACCCTCTCTGCAAGAACCCTAATCTCATAGGCAACGACATACAACGCCTCCAAAGCCCACGCCGATTCCCAATTCCTAAACTCTTGAATAAAGGCACTGCATTTAAAAACCCTAATTAATCAAAACTCAGCCCTAAAATTAGGGTAATCGAAGTTTAAATTATAAAAAGATGGATACTTTGCAGCTTTTTCAAAGGCAGGGTAAGTATCGACTAAATTCCCAAGTCGGTAACTTTGCAAAGATCGAAGAAGCGGAGCTGTGATTTCCCCAAACTGCGTATACTTCTCCGATTGCTTGATCAGCCTACTGGCGTCCTGGAACACGTTGAGCGCGTCGGCAACGGAGAGGAGAGAGGCGGAGTTGGAGGATAGGGAGAGCAGCTGTTTTAGGGAAGCTGCCTCTTGAGCGAAAACGGCGTCGGAGAAGCGGTTTAGATACTCCGTTATTCTCCGGTGCGCCTCGCCCATGCTCAGGTGCGCCATTATTTTCTTTTCTTTTCTTATCTTTTTCTTCTTCTGCTTTTTTTCTTTGATTATTAATTCGAGTCGGTCCTCTCCTTATCCATGTGAGTTTTGAAATTGGCAAGTAGAAAGCTCTTTAGTAGCTTAATTATGGAGGAGAGGAGGACAAAGCAGCTACTCTGTTCGGGTCGGTTCTAGTGCTAATCGTCCTTCGTGGTTACTCAGTCTAATCTTTTTCCAAAACAGCGAAAGTTTGACTTAGACCAGTCTATGGACGACCTGTCGTTCCATGACTGAGACAAAACTCGAATATCCCTAACAAATGACCTGCCGTTTTAATTAACAGGCTAAGCCTGGTATAACATGAATTCTAGTGTGCATTCAGTTCGGGATATCAGATTATGAATTAATTATTTATAATCTATTATATATCTAATTTTTTAAAAAATTAGATGATATTTTTTATAATTTTTTACTAATTTATGTATTATTATATAAATTTTTTTATCAAAAAAATTTATCCTCATTTAAAGATAATATAATTGAGTCAAATCCTTGAAATACAATGTTCGATTCCATTATTCATTTAAGAGCTTTTTCAAATTTCAAATTAACACTTTAATAAGTTTGATCCAATGTTCTAAATTAGTTTAATTTTAGTTGATCTGATTATTTACATAAATTTATCTTAATTCATTTATACCACTTAATCTCCTCTTTCTATGCAAATTTAAATTTGATCAAGAGCTTAGCCGAGCTTCCATTCCACGATATGGGCCAAATCGTGAAATTGGGCAACAAGTGTTTTCAACCCAATCATCTGAATTAGAAAGTTAATTAGTATATTAAAACATTACATATGACTCTAAATTAAAAAAGTTAAGTCATGTGTAAAACCTATTGGACTCGCTAAATATGTGCAAAAAACTAACTTTTAGTTTTTTTTATTAACTTCATTATCTACAGGGTTATGTGTAATATTTTAATAAAATTAACTTTTCAATTAAGCTGATTGAATTGAATAAATTGAATTTTGATTAAATCAAAAAATTAAATTGAAAATAGCAAAAAAAAAAAAAAAAGAAATATCCAAATCGTAGCTAGAATCAAACTCAACGAATAATGTAATTCGAATGACTTCGACAATTTTTATTATCTAAACTGAATATATAAATCAAATCAATGTGGAATCATGTTGAACTAAATCAATCTAAATATATATCAATTTTTTAGAATGTGCTACGCTTAATATCAATAATAATGATATCTATTTTTCTCTTTTCTCTTTTTACAATAATATATATGTTGGTTTTACATGAATAATCACAACCAAAATACTTAAAGAGAAAATAATATAGTTAGATTTTATACCATAGCATAATATGTCATTATAATATAAATATTTTAATATACTAAGTATCTATTAATTTATTTTCTTTAGCATATATTCTTTAAATACTATGAAATTACAAAAGAAAACTCCTTGAATAGTAACAATTTTATCTCATCAATAATGATGTATTAGCCAACTAGGCATAATCGCCAACAATCTTCTAACCCTTTTTTTTTTTTTTTTGGATTAAATTGGTATGGTAGTTAAAAAAATTTAACTGGAAAATTTAGATCTGAATTGAAACCGACTTTAAAATTAAAAATCAATCCAGTTCTTGATTCAGTTTTAATATTTTTAAAATAATTTAATCTCACCCTGAATTCAATTATTTTTATATATTTTTCTGAACCAGGTTCGATAACTACTGAACTAATCACCGAAGGCAAAGGTAATAAGGATTCAGGCAGTCATGTTATTGCAATTAGTGGTCATGAGTTAGCCTGTCAAATTTTTGGTAGCTGGGAAGTCTCTCGGGTTGATGGTAGCCTTGTTTTGAAAGCAATGATTAATATATGTTAATATTATTTTTGAGAGGATTTCGTATGTGAAATTAAGTTTTGCAGACAAATAAATATGCCAAAAAAATTGAAATTTTTTGAAAAAAAAAAGATTGTGATTTAGAAAATCAGCTGATCAGTTATTAGTATAAATTTCATACACCATTTTATATGAATTTGATTAGTGCATAATATATGGGATAGACACAATATATAAAGGGACTAAAATTATTTTTTTTATTTTTTCATAAATATAAAAATATAATTATCATGATATCGTCATTAATAAACTAGTAATATATCTAATAATCGCAATATACATATACTTTATCATTTATAATCAATCAAAATAAAAGATTGACATTTTCTCAAGCCATGAACATTATTTATAATCTTATTTTTACAAAAATTTTAAATAATTGCTTTTTCAATGTAAATTAATAAATATATTTTTATTAGAATAAAAAGACGGCTTATAAAATCAAATCGTAAAATTAAATTATAAATTTCATAAACTAACTAAAACAATATTAAGACACACACACATATATATATATATAACCATATATATATATATATATATAACAAGTAACTCAACATTATTTCACTAGCATTCAACATTAATTCTTTTTAATTTTTAGTCCAATAACAGTATGACCTACTTTACTGAAAATTAAAATAAGTATTTGCCTGTAATTTTATGCATTTAAGTGGGAGAGAAATTGTATATCCATAATCCATACATTCAATATTTTATATTACCCTAAAGTTGAAATATCATTTCCTAGTGGCCGAAACGGGAACTGAGTAGTACAACTAAAGAAATGGAAATCATTTGTTCCAGGGACAAAGCCACGATAATTGTATTGGAGATCAAATTAAACTATTAATATTATTAAAGTAAGTATTTATAATGTTTTCATTCAAAATTGTAAAAAAAAAATAATTATTAAAGGGATTAATAATTTTACACATATATTGAAAGGGTATATAAATTATTTTTAAATGAAATTAATAATTTTTTTTATACACCCATATTATATATTAGAAAAATTTTCACTTTAGAGGAGCCAAGACCACCTTGAGCCTCCTTTAGCTTCGTCCAAACATCATAAAATTGAATTAAATGAAAGTAAATTATATGTAACTTTCAAAGAACATAGATGCAATGAAATTGAGAAATTACTAAAATATGAAAATAAAGAGATTCAAGAATGATGGTACACACCTGAAATTAGAAGCTTTATAACACTATTATACAAACTATTTCTCTCTCTTCTAAAAAGTTCATCTTTTTTTTCCTCCTTGCATCCCACACCTGAGCTCCTAGAGGAGAGTTGCCAATCATTTTTGGCCTGTAACAACCCATTTTATTTCAATATTTTCATTTTTTTATCTTATAAATAAGCAGTTTTACATATAGATTTGAGTTTTTATACCCTTTTTGCTCTTCCATTAATGAGGTTTATTTGGGCTTTCAACTTTACCTTCACGGAAAAGATAAAAAACTTTATTTATTTGATTTTGTCTCATTGCAATAGTAGATTCAAATCCTTAAAAATATACATCTATAAAGGTCGGATAAAAGCCTTTCAGATATGAGATCTAAATTTAACTCTCTCAATATTTTAAAGTATTGATCGAGATTTGATACTCGCCCTGCTCCTCAAAGTAACAGTAAAATTTTATATTTCTGTTGAGCATTGTTCACAAATCACTTTTTATAAGTATTGAATGAGTTTCTATAATTTTATTATCTTATTTTTTTATTTCTAGTTTTTTTAATTCAAACTGATCTTATTGTTGTAATTTTATTACTCTAGTAAATTTTTCATTTTCAATGAAATCTTTATTTCATGATATAAAAAAAAAAAAAACTTTATCAATTCAAAATTGAAACTAAAAAATGAGAAGTGTTAAAATCTTTAAGCTGCTACCACAAGATACAACAAAATGTGTTCGGTTTTGAAATTTTGGGTTTGATCTTGGGAAAGATCAAGTGAATGATTTCATGATTAAAAAAAAAAAAGCTTTATTAATTCAAAATTGAAACTAAAAAATGAGATGTGTTGAAATCTTTAAGCTGCTAGCACAAGATACAACATTTTCAATAAAGTAAAATGTGTTGGGTTTTGAATTTTTGGGTTTGAACTTGGGAAAGATCAACTGAATCTTGATAAAGACTCAACAAAAAAATATACCATATTCTTTCAGCTAACAAAAATTTTTTAATAAATAGTAAGATTTAAAAATAAAAAATAAGTAGGGGACCAAGCCCATCATGACCGTCCCTTCTTCTCATATATTTATTGTCAAGGTAAAAAAAATTAAGTGGCAAATTTTAATTAATATATATATATATATATATATATATATATATATGATGAATCAACAAAAGTCTATGAGTATTTTACACCTTAAAAAACAAAAAGAAGAAAAAAAATATAGTTTTTCTTCTAATAATTTAGAAAATACAAAAATTTGCATGTATTTATCATTTTAGGCAAAAATTATACATTTATAATTATTTTTTATTTTTATTTTTAATCTAATTTCAAATTACGTGAAAATGTAGTGTACCCTATTTTATACTTTTGATTATAAATAAAATAAAAAAATATTTTCTTTAATGACTGATTATAACATATGAACTCTACTCAAATTAGCTAACCCTACCTCAATAACCTTGGTTTAGTTATAAAATCTTCCTATTATGTGTCACCTTAACCCATTAAATCTTCATTAAATTAGTTTTATTCTGCAACATATGTCAAACTAAAATTTATTTTTTATTATAAAAATCAGTCTCATCCATAATAAACTTAAAAAAAAAAAAACTTTTATGAAATCATGACTTCCACATCAATAGAATATTTTTTTATTATTCTAAAAAAATTAACATTATCACTTTTTTTTTTTTTGAGCATCCAACTATCTCCACAATAATCAACAGTATAAATGACAAGAGATAAAATAAAAAAATCAAAATTTTAAATCTGTAATTGTAAGAGACTCCATCATCAATGCAAACCAATTGATCTCACCTTTGTATCCAGGTCATCGACATGGCTACAAACGCTCATAAATCTCTAGCTTAATTTTTTTTCTCATGGATCAATTATAAGCTAAAAATTATTTAGTGTTAGTTTGATTTGACGTTCGCTTATTGGCATTTAGCGAATGAACACTCAAATACTGAAAAAAAGTATTTGATAATATTAGCGTTCGATGTTTTAATTTAAAAATTAGTGTTTGCAAAAATAATTAAACACTAAAAGTTAGTTTTTATAGCATTTGAAACATAACAATTGGTGTTTAATTTTTTAATTTAGTTTTTATAGCATTTGAAATATAATACTTGGTGTTTAATTTTTTAATTAATAATAATCTTATATTTATACTGTACGTGGATAAGAGGATGAAAAATCAAAGATGATGGTGGGAGTTGAGCTTTTAATGACAATGATAATGGTGATAATATTTGAAAGTTGTGAAATTTCATATTGGTGATTAGTTTAGGAGAAATGTAAAAAATAAATTATAAATAGAAAAGTAAAAAAAATATAAGATTTAAACTAATTTCATCGGTTGTTCAAAATTCTAAGTATATAAATTATAAGTGTATGAGTTAATAGTAATATAATAGATCATTAATAATTACTTTATTTAAGTTAAATTAATTTTTTCTTAATATTATACTATACAAAATTAAATGTATAAAGTAATAGATAATTATTTATTTTTATTATTATTATTATTATTATCTCTTATACACATATATATAATCTATTAATTATGAGTAGTTATTTTATTTAAATTTAATAATTTTTTTAAATTATACCACATAATATTAAATGTATAAATTAAATCTTTTGTTAGAATTACTTTAATGCATAATTATAAAATTTAAAAATTTTATTTTATTATTTTATTTACTTCATAATAATATTTTTATAAAATATTAATTAATTATTTAATAAAAATAAAAATATTTTAAATTTATTTAAATTTTATTATTATTAATTATTATGTGGAATCTATAGATTTACAACTACTCTCTCAATATTAAAATAATTGGTAAAAAAATTTTTCATGAGAATAAAAATGTTAGTTAATTATAGTTATTTTGTGTATTTTAACTACTTTTTAATTCAAATACTATTTTTTATTTTTTTTATTTTATCAATATTAATAAAATATAATTATTATTAAAATTACAAAAGTTTGTGATATATTTAAAATATTAATAGTAAAATAATTATTGAAATTTTAAAAAAATCATTGAAAAATATAAATTTTTTGTATCAAAAATATAAATTCAAAGTAAAAATGTATCAGATAATTATTTAATTAATTATTAATTAAAAAAATATTAATTATTTTTAAATATCTAAAATAAAAATTTTGTCAATTATTTGAAATGAAGTAAATTTTTAATTATAAAAGGTACTGTCACAGCATACACATGTCTCCTCATGAAAGGCGAATGAAGTGTTGGCAGCGAAAAGTTATCTTCTACCACAGAACCATAAATCACGTTTACAACGAACCGTCCAAACTACTCATTGTTTTTATTACATTTACTGCAACATTACGTGAAACTTTACAGTGCGGTACAACTGGGGCCTAATATTGTACTGGCTAAGAATCCTGGCCGTTGAATCTTGGATCAAATAACCCCACCTCAGTCAGCAACACCAGAACTCTACTATATCTTCAACCTCGCCCCTGGTTTGATTGTTGCCTTTAGCCGACCAGAGACCAAACCCTTCCATATCACTCCAAAGCCAATTCAACTTCCATAGTCTCTACAAGTAAACCTATGTCCGGATCTTGAACTCCTGATACCCATTAGAAACGGAGGAAAACAGAGGACATAAGAAAAGAAAGAGCTGTATCTATTGAGGTAAAGATTGCCGCTTTTTCTTTTATTTTCTTCGTTTTATTTTTTTAAAACCAAAAGAACCAAAAAAGATCGAAGCTTTTTTGAATAATGGACGCGTCTGATTCATCTCTAACTCATGATACACATTAGAACTAGATATATATTGAGGTAATATTGTATCTTTTTCATTTTTTTTTCTACCAGAAAACAAGAGAATATTGGATCTTTTTAAATAATGAGGTCTGATTCGGCGTTGAACTCAACTAAGCCTGCTCATTTACCGACTCAAGAAGAAGACCTACTTACACCATCAACAGCTCTTCTCTCTTTTGATACTGATTCTTCCGATTCTTCCAATTCTAGTCAGAAACATGCCAACACCATTATCTTCATCTCCCTCATCCTTATCACTTGCATCGCCCTCTCTGCTGCCTCCGCCTTCGCTTTCCTCTTCTTATCCTCTTCATCTTCGTCTGGTCAAGCGCAGACTTCGTCTTCTATTGAAACGACTGCTCGTCCGTTGACCAAGCTCAACCACCCCGTGGTTCTTTTAATTTCTTCTGATGGGTTCCGGTTCGGCTACCAGTACAAGACTTCTACGCCGAATATTCACCGTTTGATCAACAACGGGACTGAGGCGGAGATGGGTTTGATTCCGGTATTTCCTACTCTTACTTTCCCTAATCATTACTCTATAGTTACTGGGCTCTATCCTGCTTATCATGGGATTATTAACAACCACTTTATCGATCCCCAAACTGGGGAAGTCTTTACTATGAAGAGCCACGAGCGAAAATGGTGGCTGGGTGAGCCACTTTGGGAGACTGTAGCTAATCATGGGTTAAAGGCTGCTACTTATTTTTGGCCTGGGTCTGAGGTGCATAAAGGGTCCTGGAACTGTCCTCAAGGGTTTTGTATGTTTTATAATAGCTCTGTTCCATTTGAGGAACGGGTAGATACGGTTTTGAGCTATTTTGATTTGCCTGACAGTGAGATTCCTGTGTTTATGACACTGTATTTTGAGGATCCTGACCATCAGGGTCACCAGGTTGGGCCTGATGATCCTGAGATAACCGAAGCTGTTGCTGGAATTGATAGGATGATTGGGAGGTTGATTGATGGGCTAGAAAAGAGAGGGGTTTTTGAGGATGTTAATATTATTATGGTTGGTGATCACGGCATGGTCGGTACATGTGATAAGAAGTTGATATTTCTTGATGATTTGGCCTCTTGGATTGATATTCCAGTTGAATGGGTCCAGTCCTATTCTCCATTGCTTGCAATTCGTCCCCCTCCAGGTGTTTTGCCATCGAATGTTGTGGTGAAGATTAATGAAGGATTGCTGTCGGGGAAAGTTCAAAATGGGAAGTATTTGAAAGTGTATCTTAAGGAGGAGCTGCCTAGCAGGCTTCAGTATGCGGCCAATGATAGGATTCCACCAGTAATAGGGCTGGTTGAAGAGGGCTTTAAGGTGGAACAGAAGAGAACAAAACATCAAGAGTGTGGAGGTGCACATGGTTATGACAATGCAATTTTCTCTATGAGGACTATCTTCATTGGACATGGTCCTCAGTTTGCGAAGGGGCGAAAGGTGCCATCTTTTGAGAATGTTCAGATATACAACTTGGTTACCTCAATTCTCAAGATTCAGGGTGCTCCTAATAATGGCTCTCTATCATTCCCAGGCTCTGTGCTTTTGCATAGTCCTTAGTTAATATCTGCTTGCCCATTCCTTAGCGGTCTTAGCTGCCCAAGGATGAACTACAGTTGGGCTAGACAGTTTTATTGCAACTCCACCTGAGCACATATTCCCCTAGATAGATGGTTGTGAGTTTGAATGTTGTAACTGTGCTGATGGTAGTGACATTAGTTTTCATCGCTCAGATTGTTGCATGATACCCAATAATATTATCACTCTTTGAACTTTCATCCATTATGAGCTGCAGATATATGAAGGGAACCTAGTTTGTAAAAGAAATGAATATTTACTTTTGGAGAATGCTTTTATGGTTTTATCTAAAATTAATTAAATCGACCCCACTTTTTTGCTGGGTTTTTTAGCTCTACTGTATTAAAGATTCTGATATTGGATGAATAACTAGGACTTGTCAATGCCTTAATTTCAGTATAATTAATCCTGACTTTTGTCAAGTGCCTTTGTTTGTCAGAATTTGAGTGCTTTTCATTTTAGTAATAATGTCATTTTGCAGAAACACAATTCAACACAAATTCAGTGCGTTTTTCATTTCTAGCATACTACCTATGCTATTTCTGTGTATATTATTCTGCTAATGTTTGTCTCAGCAGATTGTGTAGGCTTGAGGCCAAAGCTTTAGGTCTTTATACTTGCTTGTTCAGTTCATGAGTTTTCATGTGTATGATAGACTGACCTGTTCTGATATTACTTGAGCAGAATATATGAGAGAACTTATACTTGCTGTATTTCTTGAAATGTATATGTTCATAGAGTTTGATTGTGATGATAGATTAAAAAAAATATACATATAGGTGATTTTGTTAATGATTTCTTTGTCTGCAACTTAAGGGTAATCTTGTTTGTGATAGAACATTTCAGTCTCAAAGCTGGATTATTTTGTAGTTTGCTAAGATTTTTTAACTGCTTTCTGCTTTCTTGGAAAAGACCGAGAATTCTGTGAGTGCGGAAAGCGATTCTTTTGGAACTGCAAGTGCTTAACCAGGGTAAGAAATTTTTGTGTATGATCCAAAGGTGTATGGAAATGCCGACACCAAGAGAAGGTGATAGGTTTATCAGCAAGTACTCCTTGTTCGTCTGCTGCCTTGTTTGCCTGTATTCTGGTGGATGAATTGTTTCTCATGTATATGTTCATGTTACTGTTCTAAGTATCACATCTGCATCAGAGTTCTGTTATGGTTGGAAATAAACTATAAACAGAAATTGATGTTACTGCAGAGAATGTGCTTATAATCAAAGATATCTCAGGTTGACTGGAACCGTTGCTGCCAGGGAAGCACAAAAATTATACATTGATGTCTCGACTCTCTTGGTGATCATGGCTGGTCATCAGAAAGCCATGGACCTGTTTATGGGCCATTTCCTGTAACCCGAGAATGGAGATTATTAAGAGGGTATTCTGTGTGAATGAGTTTTATTTCTCCAAGCTCACGAGAAAGCATCGATGCCATTACCAGACAAGTTTAGAACCTGGCCGAACCAATTCAAACTTGCAAACGTAAAACATGTTAAGCGTTATTGAGCTAAAACCCAAGTGATTTATGTGTCTAACAATGACATCGTTCCGTCCCAAGAAATCCAATCAGTGATTTCCTTGGGAGCTTGTTTTTCCCCCAAAGCTGAAGATGTTTCTCTGGTGACTTTGTAACAACGTCATTCGAACTAGGGAAAGGCTTTTCTTGAAAGGTTTTGATGTGGCGAATGATTGCGTGTTTTGTGGTGAAGTGGGAGAGCACCGTATGCATATTTTTGCAGATTGTGCTTTTGCGAATAGGTGTTGGGAGGCAGCTGGGATCACACCTATTGATGTGCATGAGCCTGAGTTTGGTTGTTGGATGAATTCTATGTTTGAAATTGAGGACATGGAGGTGGTAGTGAAATTTGGCATGGTTCTCTGGGCAATCTGGAACCAG
This sequence comes from Omphalea diandra, assembly GCA_949677035.1. Lineage (NCBI taxonomy): Eukaryota > Viridiplantae > Streptophyta > Magnoliopsida > Malpighiales > Euphorbiaceae > Omphalea > Omphalea diandra. The sequence goes on along the minus strand of CATIWR010500197.1, from coordinate 4,739 downwards.
CGTAATAACTGGTTCTGGCGTAAGGTTTTTCTTTCCCCAGATAGATGTGTTCATACAGCGTTGGAATATCCTTGGCAATTTCCGGAAGCAGGTGTGGGAGATCGTGGTTGTTTGGGCGGTGTGAGTGAGGCCATGCAAATCAAGTGGGTTCCTCCTCGGGCAGGTTCTTTGAAACATAATGTAGATGCTGCCATCGACTTGGGTAGGACCGAAGTGGGGTGTGGCATGGTGTTGCGGGATCATCGTGGTTGCTTGGTCTGGTGTAGATCTCTGGTGAGGGCGGGGAAGCTGGATCCAAAGTTGGCCGAAGCTGTGTGTTTGAAGGAAGCATTGAGCTGGCATAAGGCTAACGGTGTTGAGCGTGTGGAAGTCGAGTCTGAAGCTAAGCTGATGATGGACGCGTTTAATTCTGTAACTGCAGATTTATCAGACTTTGGGTTCCTAATTCAATCATGCAAAAAGGTTGCTAAGAAGGTGCTCGCGTATCGCAGTTTCTTTTCTAGGGCGTCAAGCTAATAACGCTGCTCACGGGTTGGCCAAAGCAACTCATGCATATGAAAACCCATTTTTCCCTTATGGAGAGGCATTTGTCTAATCAAGTTATCAGTATTTAATTAATGCAAGTTTGGTTACTTCCAAAAAAAAAAAAAAATGAAGAACAGGGTTGGACAAGGTATGAATTTTTTTTTTTTGAATGCTTATTTATGATATTACCCTGCCTTATTTAACATATTTAATTTTAAATTATATATTTATGTCAAGTTATCAAATTAGTTATCAAATTATAAAGGTGTTGGCTGAGATTTGTAAACAAACATATCACACATTCGTGCATATACACGAATTTTCATTGAACTGCATCTTTTTAACTTCTAAGATCATAATTGATTATATAACAGTTTATTTAAATTTTAGTTAAATAATAAAAATTAATTAGAAATTAAGTGCAGGAAATTTGATCAATGAAAACTAAGAATTAAGAACTTAACTTGAATGAAAAATTTATATTATGTAGCAGAAATCGACTTAAAAATATTATTAAAAATTGGAACAAACATTCTTAAATTTATATTATGTAACTTGAATATATGTATATATTCATGATTTGGAATCGGAATCGCTGGTTCTGGTTCAATAAAAGAGAACCAGCCCCCATAGTTTAGGGCCGGTTTGATCCCGGTTCTACGTTTGATCTGTTTTAGGCCGATTTTGATTGGTTTAGAACAGTTCTGATTCTGAACTGGTCCATGGCTAGGCTTATCCATTATTAAAAATATTTAATTCAGTTAGAATTTTCTTTAAATAATAAATTAAAAACTTTAATCTAAAATTATTAATTAATAGGTTTAGTTCAATTAGAATTCTTTTAAAATAATAAATCAAAATTTTTAATAAAAAATTAACAATTAATAGACTCAACTAATAGATACTAAAATATTTTTATTAATATAACCTATATACCCTTCATACCTCAACAAACTCTCCTTTAAAAACAAAATCCATTTAATGTATATTCAATAATTATAATTATCAAATAAATTAAATTCAGTTCTTAATTTTCAATTTATATCAAACAATTGTATAATTAAAAATTTTCATAATTTAAATTATTTAATATTTAAAATTCAGCTCTTAAGTAAATAAATGATATAATTAACATTTTAAATTTTAAAATTATCTTGAAATATGTTTCAACTTGAAACATATCTTCTTTATTTTATATTAAATAAAATAAAATAATTTCGTTGTATCTAATCTTGTTCAGTGTCAGCCATTTTATTTTGTGCCGTCCAATAACAAACCTAAAGTTTCAATCCTTGACTGTTGCAAATCCCATTAGCAGAATATTAAGTGGAAAAATATACTTTTTTCTTTGCTGGTGATGCTAAGAAGGATCCATCCTTTATATATATCTGTAAAAATATACTATTCATGAATGTGTGGCTAAAAAAAGGAGAGAATTTTATGGATTTGAGACGTATTGGCAGTTTCCGGCAGCCACCTTCGACCAAGTCTTAGGTCCGGTGGGCGCTATCAACAACAACACGGTTTTGCGTTTTGGCCATTTGCTTGGAGGTGTTTGTGAATCTTCAACGTGCTCGAAATGCTTCTGAAAATGAAAGTGACGGTTCTTTCTTTTCCAACATGTGCCATTGCCAACTTTAAAATAGAAATGTATCATTTGATTTGCACACAATAATATCTAACACTAAATAAATGTTGACTGCCCATTTAAACTAGAGTTTAAAGCTCTGTTTGTTTCGCGGAAAATATAAAATATTTTCTGTATTTTTTTATTTAGTGTTTTTAAAAAAAATTTATCAATGAAAAATATTTTATTGATTAAAGAATAAATTAAATCATTTTTAAAAAAATGACTTTTCATTTTGAAAATGGAAAGTCAATTTTCAAACTTTAATAAATTTATCCAACTAAAAAATAAATCATATAAATATGTATGCTTATTATCATTAGTCATCATTGATTATTAATACCTGTCATCAATTATCATTGATTGGTGACGATTGCTGATAATAAGTGAGAACTACAAAAAATTTTATTTTTAATGTATTTTTTTATTTTAAATAATAAATATTATAAATATAAAAGTATTTATGCTTTAAAATTTTTTGTAATTTTATAAATCAAAAGAAAATTTATATTTTTATAATGCATTCTAATCACTAGAAAATATGTTATCAAAAAATATTTTTTAAAAAAAAATATTTTATACAGAAAATATTTTTCTTAGATAAATTATTTTCTATGAAACAATTTACTGCTTTGTGTTGTGTACCAAAGAAAGCATATTACACTTATGCTTTAAAGATATTTATAAATTTGTAAATCGAATATTAATTTTTTAATAAATATTTAATTTATAAATTTATATAATTTTAGTTTTTATTATTAATTATTAAATGCAAAAAATTTTAAAAATATGAAATTTTATAATCATAATTAGCAAAACAAAAAATTAAAAAAATTTAATACACATAGTAGGCTATTTAAATATTAATCAAATTGTAACACATTCATTTAAAATTAATATTTATAATACTTAATATAATTTTATATTTAATTTAACTTAATATTTTTATATACATAAATCATTTAATGTATATATATATATATATTAATTGTTATTTTTAACTTTATTTTTCTTTTTCAAAAAATTTAAGTATAAAATTTATATTTCTAAATTTGTGAATATTGTTATTGAGAAAATATTTGATTTTGTAATGATAAAAATAATAATTTTAAATTACAAAAAGAAAATAAATAGACTATATATATTTATATGAGATTTGAAACTACTTCAACGTCAAAAAATATTAAATATTTCACTATTTTGCATATTGTTATAAAAAAATAGTTAATTAAATGATAAAAATCTAAAATAAATTCATTCTTAAATATTATTCTTAACGGGAACTCTAAAAAATCACAATTATAACATTTTTTTTACCCTTACATATACTATTATAAAAATTGAAAATATCATCTTGCTTTACTAAAATAAAAATAAATTTAAATCCAAGAACTTTTATAAAAATAAAAAAGAAAGATAATTATAGAATTATTATTTTTAATTTTAAAATTATAAATAAAAAATAAAAAATTAATATTTTTATATGTGTATATATATGCACACACAACCAGTAAATGATTAAGTTTTATTTTTAAAAATAAATAATTTAAATTTATTCTAATTTAATATATTTATTTCTAAAAATGATAAATATGAATTGTCAATACCAAGACTAAATTATCTATTTTCTATAATTTTAAATCATAGAAATTGTACATAACTTCTCAAAAATTTTTAAAAAAACTCAAATGTTTTAAAAATTGAAAAAAATGTTAAATAAGATAGAGCCAAAAATTTAAATTTTCTTTTTTACTTGAGACTTAATATATATATATATATATACACACACACACTTTTTATTCATTAAACTTATTTTTATTAATTCGTATAATATTATTGACACATAACACATTAAGTATGGTTTACATTTTATAACAAAAAGGTTATTAGATTTTAGTGAGGTTCCCCAAAAATTTTTGCTAAAAGATGTTAAAACTTAAAACAGAATAAATTTTAGAATTCATTCAAATTATTTGTAAAAAGAAAAATTATGATTAAAGGCGGAGGCAAGGCAACCAAAGGGGACCTTTGTTCTGGGTGGGCAACCGGCCAACTGCAATAAATGAAAATAACAGCTGCCTCTCTAACGAAAAAACAAACACATATATCCTTCTTACGATCTGGTCCACACAAACGCACAAACGGGGAGGACACGGGAGAGAGCAAGCCCCCACTTCTTATCAGTCGTCATCTCCACCACCCCGCCCCCCCCCCAACCTCTTCCCTCCATCTATGGCTCTTAAGTTGTAGCTTTTCTTCTACTATTCTTATTTTTATAGAAATCGTTTCTTTCCCTTTCTCTCATTCAACCAATCAATCAGTAATAGATGGCAGATGTTGTTCAATTATCTTCGTTTACCTCACTTTGTTTTTCTTCTTCTTCGCTCACCTCCACCTTCACTTCTCTTCCCCCCACTCACAATTCACAGAATAAGAGAATTTACCCTTTAATTTATTCTTCTGCTGCTGCTGCTGTTTCTCGCTTCTCTCCTACGCCCAGGAAGCAGTTGCTTTCTTTCAAGGTACCAACTTTGGCCCTTGGTTGTTCTTTTCGAGTTGGAAATTAGACGACCCTTTTGTTGTATTT